>JAJIBD010000508.1:0-149879 GCA_021461705.1 Cryptotis parvus
CATACAATTACAAAGGTGTTCATAATTGGTTCTTGGAAATACAGTATTACAGCAACCATCCCTCACCAGTGCCCCATTTCCACCACCAATGTACTCCCACCCACTCTGCCCACCCCCCAGGCTGCCTCAATAGCAGGTACCCCCGTTTCCTCTCTTTCTCTCTCTGTCTCTATCTATGTCTCTGCAACTCTCTCCCTCTTATTTTACACATTGTGGCTAGCTCTGCAGATATTTAGAGGTTACACTTAAGTCTCTTTGTGTATATTCAATGGGGAGTTTTAATCTGCCATTACCATTTCCCACCGTTTAGTAAAGCACTGGTATCTATTTATATCCTATTAATGAATGCAGTCATTCTATATCTGTCATTTTCCTTCTGACTAATTTCACTCAGCATGATAGTCTCCATGTCCATCCATTTGCAGGTAAATTTCACAATTTCGTCTTTTCTGACAGCTACATAGTATTCCACAGTGTAGATGAACCACAGTTTCTTTAGCCAGTCCTCTGTTCTCGGTCATTTAGGTTGTTTCCAGATTCTAGCTATAGTGAATAGCTCAGAGATGAATAAAGAAGTACAGATAGTGTTTCTGCTATGTGTTTTCGGTCTCTAGGGTATATACCCAGGAGTGCTATTGCTGGATCAAATGGGAGCTCAATGTCTAGTTTTCGGAGGAATGCCCATATTGTTTTCCAAAAGGGCTGGACCAGTCGGCACTCCCCAACAGTGGATGAGAGTCCCGTTTTCCCTACATCCACGCCAGCACCTGTTGTTCTTGCTGTTTTGGATGTGTGCCAGTCTCTGTGGTGTGAGATGGTACCTCATTGTTGTTTTGATTTGCATCTCCCTGATAATTAAAGATGGAGGCACTTTTTCATATGCCTTTTTGGCCATTCGAATTTCTTCTTTTTTGAAGCTTCTGTTCATTTCTTCTCCCCTTTTTTTGATGGGGTTGACTGTTCTTTTCTTATGAAGTGCTACCAGTGCCTGATATACCCTGGATATTAACCCCTTGTCAATGGGTATTGGGTGAATATCCTTTCCCACTCTGTGGATTGTCTTTTGTATCTTGGTCACTGTTTCTTTTTGAGGTGCAGAAGCTTTTCAATTTTATATAATCCCATTTGTTTATATTTTCTTCCATTTCCTTGGTCAGGGTGTGTCGTCTATAAAGATACTTTTAGTTTCGATGTCTTAGAGCGTTTCTCCTATGTTTTCTTCGATGTACCTTATAGATTCATGTATGATGTTGAGATCTATAATCCAAATTGATCTGACTTTTTGTGCATGGCAGTCGAAAGAGGTTTAAATTAATTTTTTTACATGTAACTGCCCAGTTTTCCCAGCAACATTTGTTGAAGAGGCTTACTTTGCTCCACTTAATATTTTTTTGCTCCTTT
Source organism: Cryptotis parvus (assembly GCA_021461705.1). Lineage (NCBI taxonomy): Eukaryota > Metazoa > Chordata > Mammalia > Eulipotyphla > Soricidae > Cryptotis > Cryptotis parvus. Next base: position 1,402 of record JAJIBD010000508.1, read on the forward strand.
ATCGAAGATTAAGTGGTTGTATATTTGAGACTGTTTCAGGATATTCAGTTCTATTCCATAGGTCTACAGGTCTGTCTCTATACCAATACCACGCTGTCATAATTACAACAGATCTGCAGTAGACCTCGAGGTTGGGAAAAGTGATACCTCCCATCTTCTTTTTCCAAGGATTGCTTTAGCTATTCGTGGGGGTTTATTATTCCATACATCTTTCAGGAGTGTTTGTTCAATTTCTTTGAAGAACATCATGGGTATCTTTATAGGGACCGCATTGAATCTGTATAAAGCTCTAGGGAGTATTACCAATTCGGTAATGTTAATCCTTCCAATCCATGAGCAGGGAATGTGTCTCCATTTCCTCAGGTCTTCTTTTATTTCCTGAACTAACGTTTTGTAGTTTTCTTTGTAAAGATTCTTTACATTCTTTGTCAAACTGATTCGTAGGTATTTGATTTTTGTGCAAGCAATTGGAAATCGAATCGTTTATTTAATGTCCCTTTGTTCTCTTCGCTGTTTGCATATAGGAAGGCCATTGACTTTTGGTATTGAATTTGTACCCTGCCACTCTACTATAGGAATGTAATATTTCTAGGAGCCTCTTAGTAGAGAGTTTCAGGTTTTCCGGGTATGATATCATGTCATCTGCATATAGTGACAACTCGGCTTCTTACCTTCCTATCTGGATGCCCTTAATGTCTTTTTTCTTCCCTGATTGCTATGGCAAATACTTCCAGTACTATATTGAATAGATGTGGTAAGACTGGGCAGCCTTGTCTTGTTCCTGATCTTAAGGGAAGGCTTTCATTTTTCCCCATTGCGAATGATGCTCGCTGTGGGCTTGTAGTAGATGGCCTGGATTATCTTGAGGAAGGTTCCTTCAATCCCCATTTTACGGAGAGTTTTTATCATGAATGGGTGTTGAATCTTGTCAAATGCCTTCTCTGCATCTATTGATATGATCATATGGTTTTTCTTTTTCTTTTTGTTGATATCATGTATTATGTTGATTGACTTGCGGATGTTGAACCATCCGTGCATTACAGAGATGAATTGCACTTGGTCATGGTGTTTAATCTTTTTGATAACTCTTTGGATTCTATTTGCTAGTATTTTGTTGAAGATCTTAGCATCTGTATTCATCAGGGAGATTGGTCTGTAGTTTCCTTTTGTGACATCTCTGTCTGCTTTGGGTATCAGGGTGATATGTGCCTTGTAAAAGCTATTTGGGATTGTTTCTGTTTCCTCAATTTGCTGGAGTAGCTTGAAAGAATTGGGAGTAGGTCCTCTTTAAAGGTTTTGTAGAATTCATTGGTGAATCCATCTGGACCTGGGCTTTTGTGTTTTGGGGAGACTTTTGATTACCGATTCCATCTCGTCATGGAGATAGGTTTGTTGAAGTATTCCAAATCTTCTTGTTGCAGACTTGGGAGGCTATAGGAATTCAGGAATTTGTCCATTTCTTCTAAGTTCTCTTGTTTCGTGGCAAACAGGCTCTCATATTAATCTCTAATGATCTTTTTAATTTCTGTGGTTTCTGTTGTGATGTCCCCCATTTTTATTTCTGATTCTATGTATTTGTGTTCTCCTTTTCCTTTTCTTACAAGTCTTGCAAGTGGTTTGTCAATCTTGTTTGTTTTCTCAAAGAACCATATTTTGGCTTTGTTGATCTTCTGGATTGTTTTTTGACATTCCATCTCATTGATTTCTGCTCTAGATTTTATTATTTCTTTCTTTCTCCTTGGGTTGTGCTCCTTTTGTTGATCACCCTCTAAGATCTTAAGTTTTGAAGTCAGACTGTTTGTGATGGCCTTTTCTTCTTTTCTGATGAATTCTTGAAGTGCTATGAACTTGCCTCTTAACACTGCTTTTGCTGTATCCCACAAGTTCTGGTAATTCGTGTCTTCAGTCTCATTTGTTTCCAGGAATCTTTGGATTTCCTCTTTGATTTCTTTTTATGACTTGCTGGTTGTTCAGCAGTGAGCTGTTTAGTTTCCAGGTATTTGGTATTGGTCTCCGTTTTTATGTACAATTAACGTCTATTTTCAGTACCCCATGGTCTGAAAAAATAGTTGGCACCTTTTTATCTTCCTGATTTTATGGAGGTATGATTTATGGCTCAGCATGCGATCTATTTTGGAGTATGTTCCATGTGCACTGTAGAAGAAAATGTATTCAGATTTTTGGGATGAAAAGCCCTGTATATGTCTAGCAGCCCTTCCTCTTCCATCTCTTCTTCTAGGGCCAGTATTTCCTTGGTAAGTTTCAATCTTGTTGATCTATCCAGTGTTGATAGAGCAGTGTTGAAATCTCCAACTACAATTGTGTTGCTGTCAATGTCTTCTTTGAAGTCTATTAGTAGTTGTTTTAGGGACATTGCTGTTCCATCATTGGGTGCATATATGTGCAATAGCGTGATTTCTTCCTGATATATGCATCCCTTGACTTTTTAGAAGTGACTTTCACTGTCCCTTCTGACCTTCAGCCTGAAGTCTATGTTGTCGGATACCAGTATGGCTACCCCAGCGTTTTTTGGATGTGTTGTTTGAGTGAAGGATTGTTTTCCAGCCTTTTATTTTGAGCCTGTCTTTGCTCCTATTGTTCAATTATTTTTCTTGAAGGCAGCAGAATGTCGCATTCAATTTTTTGATCCATTTTGCCACTCTGTGTCTCTTAACTAGTGCATTTAGACCACTAACATTGAGATAGATTATTGTCATGGGATTTTGTGCCATCTTTCTGTATAGGTTGGTTGTTCTTTTGGGTTATGTCTCGCCTTAGAGTAGATCTTTCAGTCCTTCTTTTAAGGTTGGTTTTGATTTTTACAAAGTTACTAAGCTGTTGTTTATCCAAGACGTTGTATATCTGTCCTTCAAATCCGAGTGAGAATTTAGCCAGATAAAGAATTCTTGCTGAGGCACTCATTTTATTGAGTTTTTTTACTATATCCCACCACTGCCTTCGGGCTTGGAGGGTGTCTTCTGAGAAGTCTGTTGAAAGCCAAATGGATTCTCCTTTGTATACAATTTACTTCTTGATCTTACTGCCTGAAGTATTATGTCTCTGTCTAAGGCATCCATTACTTTGACTAGGATGTGTCTTGGGGTCTTTCTTTTGGGGTCTCTTCTTGCTGGTACACGTCGGGCTTCTTGGATCTGGATGCCTTCGCTCTTTTAGCTAGGGGAACTTTTCAGCCAGGATGTTTTTAACTGTTTTAATTCCCTTGGGGTTACTTTCCTGTCCCTCTGGTACTCGATGATTCCTCTGTTGTTTCGCCTGTCTTCATCCCATTATTCACTGTTCCATTGCTGATCCATTTTCCAGTCTTTTTCCATCTTATGTATTTCTCTAAGTGCTTTCTGCAGCTCTTCTTCAGTCTCACTGATTCTCTCTTCCGCTGCTATCATCCTACTCTTGAGAGCCCCTATTGTGTTTTTCATTTCATCTACTGAGTTTTTAAACGATGATATTTCTATTTGCATGGTTCTCATTTCTGCTCTCATTTTCTCCTGTATTTTATTGACTGTCTTTCAACTGCTTCGTTTATGTTTTTCTGTATTTATTGGACATCTGCTCCATTTTTTTGTTGAGCTCCTTAAACATCCCTACCAATTTTTTCTCTAAATTCATTGTCAGAGAGATCATGCACATCTGCATTCTTTTCTGAGTCTTCATGGTTGATTCCTTCATCTGTTCTTCAAACTGTTCATACTTTATGGAGTCAGGTCTGATATTGGGATCTTTAATCCATTTTGATCTGATTTTTGTGCCAAGGTTATAGACAGAAGTCTAAATTTATTTTGTACATGTCACTGCCCAGCTTTCCCCAGCACATCTCGTTGAAGAAGCTTTCCTCGCTCCATTTTGTACTTTTTACACCTTTATCAAAGCTGGACTAGAGCCGTTACCGACTGGATCCCACAGGATGTCAAAAGATCACGTGGCCGCCCACCTACAAGATGGTCAGACTTCCCTTGTTAAGACCCTGAAGGAATGGTTTGAGGCTCTTCATATTCCTGAATCAACCAGATGCCATTGGGCTACATTGGCACGTGATAGGGTTCGATGGAAATGTTACTGGCGCCCCGCTCGAGCAAATCGATGAATAATGGGATTCAAGTGATCAAGTGATCAAAGATTATGTGATCCTTTATTTTAGGCTGGGTGTCAGGATATATAACTCTATTCCATAGGTCCACAGGTCTGTTTTTATTCCAAGACAATGCTGTTTTAATTACTGCTGCTTTGTAGTACAGTGTGAAGTGCAGAAGATTGATGCCTCCCATCTTCTTTTGCCCAAGGATTTCTTTAGCTATCCGTGGGGAATTATTATTCCATACCAATTTCAGGAGTGTTTGGTGATTTTTTTGAAGAATGTCATGGGTGTTTTTATAGGAACCACATTGAATCTATATAAAGCTCTAGGGGTTATTACCCTTTTGACAAATTTGATTATCCTTATCCATGTGCAGGAAATTTATTTCCATTTCCATGTGTCCTCTTTTTAATTCTTGAATAAATTTATTTCTTGAAGAAGTGTTTTTAGTTTTCTTTGTACATATCCTTTATACTCTTCATTAAGCTAATTTTTAGGTATTTGATTTTCTGTGGCACAATTGTGAATGGGGTCATTTTCTTAATACCCCCTTTCTTCTCTTTCATTATTTGTATACAGGAATGCCACTGACTTTTGGGTATTGACTTTGTACCCTGCCACTCTACTATATTCATCTATTGTTTCAAGGAGCTTTTTGGAGAGAGTGCAGGGTTCTCTAGGTATAATATCATGTCTTCTGCAAATAGTGATTGCTTGAATTCTGCCTTGCCTATCTGGATGCCCTTAATGTTCTTTTCTTCTCTATTTGCTATGGCAAGTACTTCTAGTATTATATTGAATAGAAGTGGTGAGAGTGGGCAACCTTGTTTTGTGCCTGATCTTTGGGGGAAGGCTTTTAGTTTTTTTTCCCATTGAGAATGATACTCGCTGTGGACTTTTGGTAGATAGCTTTGACTATATTGAAGAAGGTTCCTTCAGTTCCCATTTTCTGGAGAATTTTAATCATGAAGGGTGTTGGATCTTGTCAAATGATTTCTCTGTGTCTACTGATATGATCATATGGTTTTTATTGTTTCTCTTATTGAAAAGATGTATTATGTTGATTGGCTTGCGAATTTTGAACCATCTTTTGCATTCCCGTGATGAATCCTACACAGTCATGATATATTATCTTTTTTTTTTTTTGCTTTTTGGGTCACACCCTGTGATGCTCAGATGTTACTCCTGACTCTGCACTCAGGAATTACTCCTGTCAGTGCTCGGGGAACCATATGGGAGGCTGGGGATCGAATCTGTGTTGGCTGCGTGCAAAGGCAAACACCCTACCCGCTGGACTATCACTCCGGCCCTGTTGTATTATTTTTTGGTGAGTCTTTGGAATCTGTTTGCTAGTATTTAGTTGAGGATTTAGCATATTATATCATCAGGGAGAATGGTCTGCAACTTTCTGTCTTGAGTTGTCTTTCCCTGCTTTTGGGTATTAGGGGTGATATGTGCCTCGTAAAAAGCGGTTTCGAGTGTTTCTGTTCCTTCTATCTCCTGGAAGAGCTTGGAAAGGACTGGCAGTAGGTCCTCCTTTAAGGTTTGGTAGAATTCACTAGTGAATCCATCTGGACCTGGGTTTGTGCCGGTAGACTTATAATTCACTTTACCACTTGATCATTTGACATCCCATTATTTGTCGATTTGCTCTAGCAGGTGCCAGTAGCGTTTCCATTTGACCTTATCACATGCCAGTGTAGCCCAATGGCATCTGCTTGCATCAGGAACACTAAGAGCCTCAAATAGTTAGTTCAGGGTCTTGAAGAAGTCTGACCATGTTGTAGGTGAGTGGTCATGTGATCTTTTGATGTCCTGTGAGATCCAGTTGGTAACTACTCTAGCCCAGAATTTGTCTCCAAAACTCATTACATGTCCAGTCCATTTGATTTTTTAAAAACATTTTATTATACCACCGTGAGATATACAATTACATAGATGTTTATGTCCGGGTTTCGTTCATACATTGTTTCAGCACCATATTGTCGATACTAGTATAGCCCCCACCAGCCTTTGTGGAGGAGTTGTTTGCATGGAGAATTGTCTCTAAGCCTTTGACTTTGAGTCAGTGTTTGCTCTGGTTATTCAGATGTGTTTCTTGTAGGCAGCAGAATGTTGGATTCAGTTATTTAATCCATTTTGGCACTGTGTGTCTCTTCATTTGTGCATTTAGGCCATTGATGTTGGGAGAGATTGTCATAGAATTTTGTGCCATCTTTTTGAATAAGTATGTTGGGCTTTTAGGGTTTGTCTTATCTTACAGTAGCTCCTTCAGTTCTTCTTTAAAGTTGGTTTTGAGTCTATGAAGTTGTTGAGCTGTTGCCTATATATAAAATTGTGTATCTTTCCTTCAGATCTGAATGTGAGTCTAGCTGGGTAAAGAATTCTTGGTGAGGCCTTCATTTTGTTGAGTCTTTTCACGATATCCCACCATTGTCTTCAGACTAGGAGCGTTTCCTCTGAAAATCTGCTGTAAATCTTAGGGATTTACATTTGTAAGTGATTTCCTTCTTTGATCTTGCTGCTTTCAATATTCAATCTCTATGTTTCTTGTATTTTGATTGGGATATGACTGAGGTATTCTTATTTGGATTACTTTTAGATAGTACCCTTCAAGCCACCTGAATCTAGGAGTAAGAGCTCTTTAGTTCTGGGAACTTCTCAGCAATGATTGCTTTGATAGTTGCTTTCTCTTCAGGGTCCTCTTCCTTTCTCTCTGCGACTCCAATTATTCTTATGTTATTCCTTTTGGCTTCATCTGGGTTTTCTCTTGTTTTCTGTTCGTTTACTGTGAGTCTTTTTTTCATTTTCTGCTGTTACCCAGAAAGTTTCTGCACCTTATCTTGAGCTCACTAATTCTGTCCTCAGCAGCTGTTACTTTGCTGCAATGGCCTTCCAATGAGTTTTTCATTTCAACCAACCACATTTTTTTTTTCGTTTTTGGGTCACACCCGGCGATGCTCAGGGTTTCTTCTGGCTCTGCACTCAGGAATTACTCCTGGCGGTGCTCAGGGGACCATACGGGATGCCAGCGATCGAACCCAGGCTGGCATGGGCTGGCTGAGTCTGTTATTTCTGCTTGAATTTTCATTTCCATTTTTCTCATTTCTGCTTTCATGCTCTCTTGCATTTTACTGTCTCTGTGTTCCATTGCTTCTTGAGCTCCTTATGCATCCTTAACAGTCCCTTTGGTATTGCTTATCGGAAACGTTATACAGCTCATCATTATTGCTTGGCTCATTGGCAGGTGGATTTGCTCACGAAGCTTGAAGCAATTCTGCATTGCTTTTCTATTATGACCATTACAGGTTGCAACTTGAGTGTTCTTTTGTGGCTGGGCAGTACAGTGGAAGTTGTTGATGGTTATTCATCAAGTTTTTAATGATATGCGGAGTATTGTGGCTAATGTACCCCTGTACTTCTATATAGGATATCAAAAACACTAACTACTTCATGCGGATGATTGTGCATCCACGCAGTTGTGAGTTTTGGAGTTTGAAACCTGGGCTAGAGCGGGAACAATCAGGGATACTGGTGTCGGGGGAGTTTGTTGAGTCCCAGTCAGCAGAAATTTTGGTGCTCCAAGACGCCAGACTCTTTGTCCTGTAACCTGCCTGGAGGGTGGCGTACATGAATAGTTTAATAGGTAGTGTTTCATTTATGATAATGGCTTAGCATTGATGGTGACTTAGAGTATAAGAAAATTGATAATTCAGATATAGAATGACTGCATTCATTAATAGGATATAGATACCAGTGTTTTAATAAATATGGGAAATTGTAATGGCAGATTAAAACTCACCACTGAATATACACAAAGAGACTTAAGTGATTAACTCTAACTATCTGCAGGGCTAGCCAGAATGTGTAAAATAAGAGGGAGAGAGATGCAGAGACAGAGAGAAATAGAGAGAGAAAGAGAGGAAACTGGGTTACCTGCTATTAAGGCGGGTGGGGGATGGGAGGGGAGGGGGTACATTGGTGGTGGAAATGGGGCACTGGTGGAGGGATGGGTGCTGGAATACTGTATTACCAAGAACCAATTATGAACACCTTTGTAATTGTATGTTTCACGGTGGTATAATAAAAAATTTAAAAAAAAAGAAAATTGATAATTATTTTAATTATAAAAAGGCTAGTTAAAATACCAAATAAAAGAGTTAATTGCTTGGTAAAGAGCAATAATTACAGATGATTTTTAAAACCTATTTGCATATAATTTTGTGATAATGAGGTCCCCTATGCTTTTGTTTGGCTATTGCATTTGATAAGAAATATATATGCCATCTATAGAGGTTAGATATAAGTATAAAGTGAATTAGTAAAATAGTATTTGTTGCCATTTTGAATGATTACCACTTACCACTTTGAGGATTCAGAATATGATGTTTATTCAATGACCAGCCTCCTAGGTTAGATGCATCCATCTCAAAACCTTGTAAAATGACTGTCCTTTTCTCCCAAAGAATAAAGTCTGGACATATTTCATATTCATATCCAACAGATACTGTAAATATAAAGAGTTAGTAACACATTAGAAACTTTATAAATAGCTCAATCACTTATACACTGCCTGTCATTCAGTAGATAGTGAATTTGCCACTGAATTTTCAATTCAGTTGAAATTTTACTGGAAATGCCTTTCACTTTGTAGAGAACAGCATAGCACCTAGCATTGCACTGGGCATCTCAAAGTAGTTAGTATTTATTGAATAAGCATATTCAAGATGAGTGAATGACTTTCATAGTTATGAATGTATCGTATGTATCATGCATATATACAGCTAACACCTAACAATTAGTAGTTGCTTTTGGACTAGAGGCTGTTTGATAAAACTAAAGGAATAAGATCTCTGAAGCATTAAGCAGAGACGATAGAATCTCTCTTTTTTATGTCTTGTCCATAGTACAAGAATAGGGATGACTGGCTTCATGTCTCCCTAGAGAGCAAAATGCACTTAGAAGGCTGACATTGGAGTACCGGGTCACTTATACATTAACTGACTACACATGAGACTAATAAAGACCAATTTTCCCAAGTTACATATTTTTGTGGTAACTGGGCTTTATTTTGCTAAGAAATCTGAGTTTGCTTAGAATGCTGCAAGTATAAATTCCACTTTGTGCATATTATATTTTAGTTTCTGCATATAACCAACCAATGGGATATAATCCAAAATTTGGCTTTGCCTTTCATGAAGCACAGATGTTACACATGAAACTTGGAACCCTGGATAATTCGCTAAAAAGGAAGTACAAAATGTTGTAGCTTGGGTGTCTCTATGCTACAGAAATATGTATAACTCAAGTTACAGCCATTTTCTCAGTGGGTAAACCAGCTTACCTTTGGATATCAAGATTTCTAATTCCTAAATTTATAAGGCTTTCTCTCCTCATAACGTTCTAAGCATAAGAGTGTTGGCACATTACATTGCAGATTATGGAGCTACTTTCCCACATTCTGGCAGCTTAAAATATCCCTAAACTGGTTGCCTTCCATTGCTTTCAAGCATTTTCCTCTACCTGTGGCTTAGATACTCCTGGATTGCTCATTTCTTAATTTTTCTGTTTGGTTATAAAACTGATAATGAAAATATATTATTGAGCAATGCAGCACAATAGGCTCAGAGATAAAAAACTTAAGCAAGCTAGCTGTGTTTTTACGTAGGCCTCAGGTGAAAAGAACACATGGTAATTTTAGTCAAACTAATTTATAAGTTCATGTGCATATGTATGTGAGCATATGCACAAATAATCCAAACATTACTTATAAATCTAAATAGACAACTTCCATTTTGTGTATGTATGTGCCCAAGTTAATGTCACAGACCACATTTTCTTTGTCTCCAATATGTATCAGGACCATCCTAATGTATGCATGATCACCAGGGCCCCTGTTTTTGTTGAATGATTTCTACCTAGGTCTTGCAACTCTTAGTAGTTTTTAAACATTGTGTCCTGTGTTTTAATTTGATACTGAATTTTGAAAATTATGTAGCTTGTCTTGATGAAGATGTCCCTTGGCTCTTGCCATCAGCTGATAAAGATGTGAAGTGCAAATTTATTTTAGTATTGGCCCTAACCAAGTTTTATTAGAAGGAAAAGGAATGAGGAGAAAATAAGTCCAAAATTAAGATAGAAAAATAAAATGAATGCCAAATGAACATTAGCCTGAGATCATTTGTATCAATACTGTTTACCATTAAGGTACATGAAAACACAATTTCAAAGATCAAAGGGAATCTCAAAGGTAATCTGCTTCATATTACACTCCTGCTGTCTCTAATCTCCTTGATAACTGATCACAGTCCTGGTGCTTGGTAAAACAAGTATTGATTTTTAGATCCTGAATTAGAAAAGACTTTTAACTATTTTATCTGCTACTAACTAGCTGTGTGGTCTTAGGGCGCTACTCTCCATCTGTGTAAGACATGCTCTTCATTAGTAAAAGTGCATGAGTGTACTTTAGGAGAATTAGTAAGGTTACTAGTGCCTATGAGGTCCCTTGAAGTTAGGAAAACTTTTAGAAATTTAATGTTAAAATAGATCACTAGATCACTAGACATCCCATTGTTCATCGATTTCCTCGAGCGGGTGCCAGTAATATTTCCATTTGACCCTATCACCTGCCAGTGTAGCCCAATGTCATCTACTTGCTTCAGGAATGCGAAGAGCCTCAAACCATTCGTTTAGGTCTTGAAGAAAAGTCTGACCATCTTGTAGGTATGCGGCCACATGATCTTTTGACGTCCTATGGGATCCAGTCAGTAATGGCTCTAATCCAGCGGTCATCTCCAAATCGCATCATATTTCCAGCCCATCTTATTTTCAATGCCTTGTCAAATAGGACAGCGTTCCTGACTCTGGAAGCGATGGAGGTTGGAACTCCGGATTCCTTCTCTCACTTAATTGAGGCATTAAAATAGATATGCACATGAAATTTTTCAAATAATTCTAAAGATTAAACTGATACCCTGAACTCTAAATGAAGATCTCAGACCTCTGTACTAGATAATTCTTATAATCTCTTTTAGTACTAACACTCACAGTACATTCTATCAAGACTGCATTTGGTCAGGTCAAGTTGGGGCAAAAACTGTAAAAGTCAACTGAAGCACTGTATCATACATTTTGGAAGAAAATCAGATGGTTTTAAAGCACACTAAGGTTTATGGTGGTATATATACACAGTTTCTCTTTCTCTTGTGAGCAATTGAAAGTTTTGATGGATAAATAAACAAACATGAGGATGATTATTAGTTCCCTTAATGCCATCATTTACTTTCCTACCACCGTCAGAATTAGACTTCTATACATGGTAAGCTTTCCTGAAACCTTTCCCTGAAGATGATCTCTCAGTTTTATAAGTAACATGTACTGATAAGTTCTGATGGTGGTTTGAAGCCTCTCTTTCTCTTCTTAGAAGCAGTTACAGATTCTTCTAACTCTGGCAAGAAATGCTTATCTAAAGTGTCAAGGAGTTTTCTAGGCAATGGTAATGAGAGCTACCCTTTTCATATTCTCCTATATGTTCTTTGAATTGCTCTCTAGTCCATAACAAAAAAAAGTGCATTGGCTGCAAACCCCACAATTATATTATTCTCTGCTCCAAATCAGCAAATTGAAGCAAGGCAGCCACTTAGTAAGTTCCTCTAAATTTTTATTAGATTATTTTCTCTGGAGTTGCTCCATGAGCTAATAAAGTTATAATTTACACTTAAGTCTTGTCCAAAAATTCCAACTGTCTTTAGTGAGAATGCCTGTGTGGCAGGTTATTTTGTTTGTTTGTATTTATTTATTTATTTATTTATTTATTTATTTATTTATTTATTCTTTTTGGTCACACCCAGCAATGTTCAGCGATTACCTCTGGCTCTTTGCTCAGGAATTACTCTTAGCGGTGCTTGGGGTACCATATGGAATGCCAATCCAGGTCAATATCATGCAATGAAAATGCCATACCCGTTGTGCTATCACACAGGTTATTTTTGTATGAGGTTCCTTGCTCAGAGTAACAAGGCAAGGTTTCTTTCTGACAGCAGCCCACTTTAATATAATCCTAAAATTTGCAATTGGTTTACGGAAAGCCAGACATTTCACCCCAGACTTGAGTTGCTCTCCGAATGCAAAGAAAACTGGCAAATGTGATTTCAACCAACCCCAGACTTCCTCTCATGGAAGAACTAAAAGCCTACTCTTTCCATATAATTAAATATGGGGAAAAGGGCTACTCTTGGGCTGGCACTAAAAATGCTGAGCCCTGACAGTATACTCTTTTGCCTGCTATTATGACAGCCAAGTTATGGCTAAATAAGCACAATAGACCACTACCATTTTTAAGCAATCTGTTGCCTATCATATCAAATCATCAGTACAGCTTGCATAAGGCACAGGTTCTGCCACTGATGCTCTGAAGTGGGGACTAAGAAGGAAGGAAGAATTAATAGGAAGGAAATAATGTAACAGGAAGGAAGAAATAATTATTCATCAACACTTTAGGGAAGCCATTGAAGATAAGTTAGTTTGGCAATGGGTGGAGCTAGGTGGAAAAGAAGATTCTGAAGTATATTCTCTAGGAAAAGTTATAGTACTTTCCTGCAGGGAGCATATATTGTGAAGGAAATTGAGAAAGAGTCAATGATATGGGTGAATATTGAACCATGACACTTCCTGCATGTGACTAATTCTGTGAGAATTCCTATCTTCCTGTATTCTCTCCCTCATAGAGAGTTAATTGTCTCCCCTAATTAACTAAGATAATTAATGTAATCTCCCTTAAAAACAAAATATTGATTGTCATATAGCCTTGTTATTTGGACAAGGACTGTCCTATGTCCTTTGGTAAGACTAGTATCTCTGATTTAACTGTCGATCTTCTTGCAAATAGAACGCTGTTTTAGAAGGCAAGACTGCAGTTATTCCCCATTTTGACATTGGAAAAATGAATTCATACCTGTTTTTCATGTAGTGCAATATTTCCATGATCTAGGGGCTGGAAGTAGCCTGACGCACACAGTGGCATTCAGCTCCAAGGGATGGGATAGGAGATTGACATTAAGTAGTCAAGGTAAAGATGCCATGTAATGAAGTTGATGTGTGAAATATGACAAGATTAAGCGCTTTTCTCAACAGTTTCAGGTTAAAGCTTCAGGATCAATAATGACTGCATTTATGAAGGCAGTATATAATTAAAAGCTTTCTGATAGTGTGAGGTATTTATGTTACATCCACGAATTCAGGGACCATCTAAAAATAATTTATTCAAACTTTAAAGGTATCTAAAAAGATCAAAATGTTCTGTTCTAAAAGTAGTTATTAAATAAAAAGTTCAGATTATTTAAAAATAGTAGATTAATACAGAACAATAACAATAACAGCAAAAGAAAAGAGACCTAAGGGAACTACATTAAGGTCATGGAAATAATAGGCTAAGACTATATAGATATACTTTATTGAGAACAGGTATCTATTTTTTAGAACTTGTAGTTTTCCCTATTCTCTAGATATTTAATATGGATGAGAATAACCAACTCAATATAATACAATGCCCAGGGGCCAAAGAGAGAGTACAGCCTGTAGGATAATCCCTAGCATTCATATAATCCCTTTTATTTTATTTTTTAATTATTTTATTATGCCACCTCTAGATATACAATTACAAGATGTTCATGTTTGAGTTTTGGTTCTACAGTGCTCCAACACCCATCCCTCCACCTGTGCCCATCTCCCATCACCAATGTCCCCCCCTCCCCCTCCCCAGCCTGCCTTCATGGCAGGTTCTGTATCTCCTTTTCTCTCTCTCTCCTTCTCTCTTTTACTTTCTTACACATTGTGGATTGTAGTATATTCTAGGACATGATTGGTTCCACTAATTTGATGGACTGACTTGGGTAGAGCCGGATGTCAGCACTCCCCATTGTGTCTGAGTCTCTGGATCCTATGGATGGTTGCCCTGGGACAGTTCATGGCCATTGCCACTGGGCCTCTGGGATGAATCGGAGCTGGGAAGGGGTGGCCCCATCTCCATCTCACGAATGCTCAGTGACTCCCACCTCCAAGGGCTGCCTACCTGGGCTTGAACTCGGCTACCTGTTAATCTGGTCTTGATATCAGCATCTCTCCTGGGTGGACTCTATGTGCTGTGGTGTCGGAGAGTGAAAATGGTGACTATTGTGATGATGAAACAGTCTCATTCGGCTGCTTCCGAGGCCCCACAGAGTTGATGGGCCCACTCCCAAAACCCATCTTTTCTCTCGGAGTCTCATGGTCAGCTGAGCTAGGGAAGAGCCAGATGTTAGCTTTCCCTGTTGTGTCTAATCTCTGGATGCTATGGCCGGTTGCCGTGGGACAGTTCGGGCGCATTGCCACCGGGTGGCCAGGGAAGGGGTGGTCCATCTCACGAATACTGTTGACTCCCACCTCAGAGGACCGCCTACCTGGGTTTGAATCCTTTTAGACCTTCTAAGAGTGATCCCTGAGTGCAGGAGTAAACTCTGAGCACTGCTAGGTGTGGCCCAAAGAGCCAAAAAAGATACAATGCCCAGTGGCCTGAAATGGTTTGTTGCTCTATTATTCATATTTTATAAAACTATCAGAAGCAGGATATGAATTATCTTAATTGCCTTTTTAGCACCTTTCCCTCCCTTCATTTATTAAGGTAAGCAAAATACAGATTTTCTACTGTTCAGCCATCATTGTTGTGCTGAAATAAACTCAATTTTGATTAAAATGTCTCTTTTTAATAAGTCCTTGAATTGGATTTGGTAAAAAACTTATTTAGAATTTGAATCCTGCCAGCATACAACAATAAGGTTAAATATTAGACTATGGAAGGTCAGGGAGTTGGATGATGAGAAAGCATAGACAGGGAAAAAATAAAAGCATCTATAAAAAAAGGTATCCTCATACCTTTGCCAAGAGATCTTGTACACTGAAATTAATGTTATGAAGACTTTTTTGGCTGTTTTGTCTGATCCTTGCTTTATATAAGTAAAGTGGAAGCTTCGATGTCCTATATTCCACCAAAGAATGGGTTATGTAATACTAGCTCACCTTCATATTTGTGGGAGTGTGTATGTGTATCTGGGCGCTACCCTCCTTTCTCATAGAAGACCCATATCTTATTGCATAAGCAAGTATATAGGGTCAACTTTACCATCTGTCCTCATTCATTTTTTTTCAGTCACTCAACAAATACATATTTAATGGGTACCTACTATTGTAAGAGCACTGGGGACATAAGAATAAACAAAGCAGAACAAGACAATATTTCCCCAGTGGAGGTAAAATTCTATCAAGAGGAACAAATATGAGACAAAAACCAAATATCATAAAAATGTTGAGACACGCCATGATTTAAAAAAAGAGTTACAAGAGAATAAATAAGAGACTTTAAGTTGGAATGGAAAAGTAAGGGAAAGCCTCTTTATATGAAAGCTGTTTATATCACGAAGCACAGGAAAAAGTGTTTTAAGCAGAGAGAGCAGCATATATGCAAGACCCTGAAGTTAGGGAGATTTTAAGATTAGTGTGGATAGTCAGTTTTCTCTAGTGCATCAAAATACATACATCATCCCTCCCATCAGTAAAAGATTAAACAAAAGGTTAGTATCTTCTTGCAGTATTTGGGCTTTTTTTTTTCTGCAGGAGGGTTAAGAAAACAGATTCACCTTTAAGATGTGAAACAATACGATTGATTAAAAGGGATGCACTAATGCAATGGAAGGGCTTCTATTATTAAGTGAGAAAGCAAAACCTTTACTGTGCTGCTGTGTGTTGACATGCTAGTGATATGCAAAGCACTGTGGATGCAGTGGGTACTACACAGAACAGGATAATTTGGTGTGTGAAAGGAGAGGTCATACTGCAAAAGCATTTACCTACTTTATAGAACTTTCATTCCCAGATCTTTTTTAATAATTATCACCTTAAATTGACACACCTTTACAGTTAAGTATATTTATGCACATATTATCCAATTAGAAAACTTAAAACAATTCACATGAAAGTTATTTTACTCTTATTTGATCAATAAGACGCTAGACAGACAGCTGAAGTGCTAGTCCAACTAGTATGGATTGCAATTTTCAGAACCAGAATTTAATGCAAGAGCAATTATGTTCCCACCATGCTAGATCACAGCTATTAAGGGAAAGGTTCATAACTGAGAAGTGCTAAATTAAAACCTTTTCCTTTGTTATAAAATTAAGAAATAAAGTTTGGAAGCTAGGGATATGCTTGAATGAATTATTTCACCTAAGTATGTAATCATTTTATCCTTCATGTCAAATTGTTTGCAAAAAACTGGGGTGTAACCATAATGTGAAACTTTAAAAATGGTGCTTGTGGATCCAGAGCAATAGTACAGATAGGAGGGATTTGTATCGCACATGACTGATCTGGATTTGATCTCTGGCACTGCCAATAGTAATTCCTGAGCACAGAATCAGGAGTAACCCCTAAGAATCGCTAGTTGTGGGCCAAAAAAATAAGTGCTAATATAATTTAAGAACAGAATATGCCAGTATGCAGTGGTGCCAAGCATGTCGTGGAATAGGCATAGAAGGGCTATGAATCCAATTTGTCCAAATCAATGTTCTGTTACACTGTTGACTAAAACAATTATTAGCAGCATTCCATTTCACTCCCAGAAGCATCTTGGCTAGAATGATGAATTAAATGGTCATACAGTCTTCAAGAGTTATACCTATAATGCCCTCAGAAGAATTGTTAGAGGGGACTCTGAGGCAAGAATGACCATAAATGGTGACTTGGGAATTTTGGTTTGTTAAATGATTTAATGATCATATCTCTTGATTATTCCTTTTTCACAATTGCATTCAAACTCTTATGCCTGAGAGTCATTTATTTTTTTAAAATATTTTATTATACCACCGTGAGATAAACAATTAAAAAGAACTTCATAAGATGTTCATATTTGGGGTTCGGTCATACAGTGTTTCAGCACCCATGCCACCACCCGTGCCCATTTCCCACCACCAATGTCCCCAATTCTCTCCTCATTCCCCTAGCCTGCCTCTACGGCAGGTTCTTTACTTCTTTCCCTTTCTCTCTATCTATTTCTCTTTTCCTTCCCTTCCACATTGTGAATTACAATACATACATTAAAATGATGTCATGTGTATCTTTTGCCTTTATTTAATGCTCAGTTCTAGGTTGGTATTAGCACTCTCGACAATTATTGGCACACTGTTCCATTCTCTGTCTTACCTAGCCCCACATGTTTGTGATAACTTCCACTTTTGACAAGACCTTCTGATCCATGCTTCACCTGACCTTGGATATTGGTATCATAATATGTACATATATATTTATGTCATGGAAATAAATGCAGTCATTCTATATCTGTCTCTCTACTTCTGGATAATTTCACTCAACATGATCCTCTCCATGTCCATCCATATATAGGCAAATTTTATAACTTCATTTTTCCTAACAGCTGCATAGTATTTCATTGTGTAAATGTACCAAAGCTTCTTTATCCAGTCATCGATTCTTGGACACTCTACTCTGGTTGTTTTCAGAATCTGGCTATTGTGAATAATGCTGCTATGAACATAAAAGTAGGTATGGTGTTTCCACTGTGTATTTTTGGCTTCCCAGGGTATATTCCCAGGAGTGGTGTGGCTGAGTCAAATGGGAGTTCAATTTCTAGTCTTCGTAGGAATGTCCATATTGTTTTCCAGAAAGGCTGTACCAGTCCATTCCCACCAACAATGGATGAGTGTCCCATGTTCTCCCGCATCCACCCCAGTACTTGTTGTTCTTGCTCTTTTGAATATGTGCCAGTCTCTATGGTGTAAAGTGGTATCTCATTGTTGTTTTGATTTGCATCTCTCTGATGATTAGTGATGATGAGCAATTTTCATATGTTTTTTGGCCATTCGAATTTCTTCCTTGCTGAAGTTTCTGTTCATTTCTTCTCCCCATTTTTTTGATGGGGTTGTTTGTTTTCTTCTTGTAAAGTTCTACCAGTGCCTGATATATCCTGGATATTAACCCCTTATCAGATGGGTATTGGGTGAATATTCTTTCCCATTCTGTGGACTGCTTTTGTATCTTAGTCACTGTTTCTTTTGAGGTGCAGAAGCTTTTTAGTTTCATGTAGTCCCATATGTTTATCTTTTCTTCTAGTTGCTTTGTTAGTGATGTTTCACCTTTGAAGATGCCTTTAACTTCAATGTCCTGGAGGGTTTTTCCTCTATTTTCTTCAATGTACTTTATGGATTCAAGTCTGATATTGAGATCTTTAATCCATTTTGATCTGATTTTTGTGCATGGTGTTAGACACAGGTCCAAATTCATTTTTTTACATGTCGCTGCCCAGTTTTCCCAACACCACTTGTTGAAGAGGCTTTCCTTACTCCATTTTAGACTCATTGCACCTTTATCAAAGATTAAATGATCATGTGTTTGAGGTTGGGTGTCAGGATACTCAATTCTATTCCATAGGTCCACAGGTCTGTTTTTATTCCAATACCATGCTGTTTTAATTACTACTGCCTTGTAGTACAGTTTGAAGTTGGGAAAGGTGATGCCTCCCATCTTCTTTTTTCCCGAGGATTGCTTTAGCTATCCTTGGGGGTTTATTGTTCCATACAAATTTCAGGAGCGTTTGGTCAATTTCTTTGAAGAATGTCATCGGTATCCTCATTGGGACTGCATTGAATCTGTACAGAGCTCTAGGGAGTATTACCATTTTGACAATGTTGATTCTCCCCATCCATGAACAGGGAATGTGTTTCCATTTCCTTGTGTCCTCTTTTATCTCTTGGAACAGTGTCTTGTAGTTTTTTTTGTACAGGTCCTTTACATACTTGGGTAAGTTGATTCCTAGGTATTTGATTTTCTGTGGCACAATTGTGAATGGAATAGTTTCCCTTAATATCCCTTTCTTCTCTTTCGTTATTTGTATATAGGAAAGTTTGACTGCACCCAGCAGTGCCCAGGGTTTATGCTTGGCTCTGTGCTCAGGGATCATTCTTGGGGTTTGGGAGATCATATGTGGTACCAGGGACCAAACCCAGGTTGGCTTTGAGCAAGGCAAGTGCCCCACCACTCAACTATTGTTCTAGCCCCTTGCAATATTTTAAGGGACACAAATTAACATATAGAAAAAAAAACAAATATAGATGGAAGTGAATAATATGGCTTAGATGTGTCCAATTAATTGGATGTAGAAGAGAAAAGAATAAAAAAAGAGAATTCAAAAGGACACCATGAAATACAAAAAATTAACAAATTTAAAATACAAAAAAATATTCAACATGAATAAATTGCAAGGAAAAAGCCCAACTATTCTAAAGCTTTTTTGTTTATTTTGGGCCACACCCAGAGATGAAATGGGCCTCTCCCATCTCTGTGCTCAGGGATCAATGTTGGTAGTGCTGGGGGGGACCATATGAGGTGATGGGGATTTACTGGGATTAGTAGTTTAAACCAAGTGCTTTAATTTCTGCACTATCTCTCAGCCCTCTATTCATTTGAATGTGTAAATGAAGTCGGGGTGTAGCTCAGTGGCAGAGTGCATGCTTCTTAGTCCTGAGGCCCCGAGTTGGAACTTCTGCATGACCACACACAAGTTAAATATGTAATAATACTTTAGAGGCGACTACAAGAGTATGCCACCTGCATAGCAGAGCCTGGCAAGCCTCCCTTGTCGTATTTGATATGCCAAATACCAGTAACAATTATAGACCTCATTCCCATGATCTGATGGAATGGTTTGAGGCTCTTTATGTTCCTGGAGCAAGCAAATGCCTTTGGGCTCTATTAGCACGAGACAGGCAGGACATTTGGAGATGTTACTGGTGCCCGCTCCAGCAAATCGATGATGAACGGGAAGACAGTGATACAGTGATACAGTGATACTATATTACAGACTGATTTTCTTTTTGTGGATCATACCTAGCCACTTGTTAAAAACACTCTCCCTCAGAGAGGGAGATAAAGAGCCTGCCATTTAGGCAGGATGTGGGAGGGGGAGGGAATTGGGGACATGGGTGGTGGTTGAGGGACACTGGTGGAGGGCGGGGGTGCTGGAACACTTTGTGACCCGAACCCCCAAGCGTGAACAACGTTGTAATTGTATATCTCACGGTGGTATAATAAAATGTTAAAAAAAAACAATGGAAGATCATAAGAGCTAGGTTACTATGAACAATGTTATCTCTAAATTGGAGAACCTAGAGAATATAAAATCTAAGATGTGTATAATCTCCCAAGATTGAACCACGAGGAAGTAGAACACCTGAAAAGACCGATTTCTAGTTTGAAAAAGAGCACTGAGATGCATTCAAAAATTGAAAATCAAGAAAACATAAACCAGTAATTCCACACCTTAGCATTTATTCGAAGATTGAAAAATTGAAAATCAGAAAAAGATAAACCACACCCATATTTATGCATTATTTACTAGCCAAGATGTGGACACTCTCCAAATGCCTTCCAATGGATAAGTGGGTAAGGAAGTTATGGAATATTCAGAATATAATACCATTTCACTATAAAAATGATGGACTATCAAATTTTGCTAAAATCTGGATGGAACTAAAGGGTGACATTAAAAGGAAATAAATCAAAAGGATAAACTAAACTAAATAATCTTAATCATACACGAACTGCAACAAAACAAGGAAGATAATAGAGTCAATGAAATCAAACACTAGGACTGTCAATAGAAACTGAGCTCACCTTGCAAGGTGAGAGAATGCTGAAGACGGAGGGGGCTGGGCAGTAAGTGAGAAAGAACCTAGACAGTCTTGGAGGAATAGTGGAACTTTGGTGGCACTGTAAGACTGTGTGCCTAAAACTCAAATGTTAATTTTGTTGCAAATCATATTACCTCAATAAAAAAGAAAATGAATGAATCAAAATGAATGCCAATTATTTGTTGAAAGGGTTACAAGGAAAATGAAACCTTTTCTGTAACACTGTCCTTGTATTTTATGTTATCTTGCTTACAGAGACTTCTCAGTAGAGCAAAGTTCCCAAAACCTGCTGAGAATGTAACAAAAACTCTAGAATGGGTTTCCCTCAAGTTCTTTAATCAAACATGAGCTTAACACTGCATCTCAAAATACAGTTACGCAGCTGTTTAGAACTCGTGCTTAGACACTGGTGTTTAGAAATGTGTGAGTATGCACATATTATATATATTTATATTATATATTATGTATATTATATATGCCATATTATATATATATATATTATATATAATATATATATATATAATATGTGCATATATAGAGTCAAATAGTAACACTTTGAAATATTCCATACTCAGAGTAATTAAATAGCTTGGGTTCTATCAAGTAACAGATATAAAAGCAGCCAAAATTTCAATGACAGTATTTAGAATCAACAAAGATTTCCTGACTCCAACTTCCTACCACATTAATTTCCCACTAGTGGCCCAGGGAATTATTTGCCTATTGGGATTTCACAAAGAAATCAGAAGCCTATTAATTTATATTTCTTACAAAGTGTGTTTGTCCTAAGAATTACTATATCATCTTGCATGGTTACAAAACCAACATGTATTGTAATCCACAATGTGGAAGGGAAGGAAAGAGAAAGAGTGAGTGAGAGAGAGAGAGAGAGAGAGAGAGAGAGAGAGAGAGAGAGAAAGAAAGAAATTAAGAAATCTGCCACAGAGGCAGGCTGGGGAGGAGGAGGGAATCGGGGACATGGTGGTGGGAGAAGGGGACTGGTGGAGGGATGGGTGCTGGAACAATGTATGACCAAAACCCAAATATGAGCATCTTATGAACATCTTTGTAACTGTAAATTTCATGGTGGTATAATAAAATATTAAAAAAATTACTAGTAGAATATGGCAAGATATTCATCTCACTAAAATGTTAAAATTAAAATTTAACTATTGTGCAAACACATGTATTTGAATAAAACATTATGCAATTAATCTAAAACTACTCAGTGTATTAACAAGATTTTATATTTATCAGTGTTCATTTTACATATATAATTACATTTAGAACATATAATCATACAATTGAATATAAGGTAACTGATTTTTCACAGGAGGTTGTGCTGGAAATAACACTAGACTGAAAGTTTAGAGACTTGATTTCAAAACAAATAATATATAGATTTGTACAAAATTTAGCTCTCTCATTCAAAACACAAGGGAAATATTTGCTTCAAATAAATATCTAGCCATGATGATCAAATCGTGTTATTTTGGGACTATTCTAAGTAGAAACGAAAGTGCTCAGAAATAATAATTATACCCCTTTTAAAAATAGCTCATGCCATGTGACTACTGGCTTCCATAAGTAACCACAAGGAGAATCACATATATTATGATACTGACAAGAGAAAGCTATATTTTCCATTTTATACAAACAGCTAAACATATATATATAATCTACAAGTTTGAGAATAAGTTTAACTGGGATATTTTATTGGCTTTTAATATATCAAACATCAATTTAGGAACTCTGATTCCACTCTCTGAAACTAAGTGAAAATGAAACATTAGTTTAAAGATGCTATTTTTGTCTGCTAATAAATTCTCAGAAGTGAAAAATAAAGTTCAAACATTTCATTAAATTATAAAACAACAATTATTTCTTGAACCAGTAAGCAATTTGTAGTCTCTTAAATGTCTTTATACAACTCAATTTTTTCCTAAAGGTGAGTACAAATGCCAAAGTCAAATTGATTCAATATTATTTTATAATTATTTTTCAATATTATTTTTAAAAATAAGGATAAGAAAATATTTAACTTAATCTCAGTTTTTATTGGATCCTGAGAGTCCAGGGAAGACTTTATAAGAACTAAATTTTTATTTAAAGGTAAATGCATACAGTTAATAACTTGGATCAAAATAGATCCTCTTATCAGTGAAATTACTAATTTAACATATTGCAAAAAATCTAATGAGGTTCTAGCTCTTAATAAGGGCACCATTAGATGATGATGATGATGATGATGATGATGATGACGATAATTATCACTGATCTGTTACTATTTGTTTTTTTCCTTTGGAACCATGGCAGTCCACTTAGGAATCGATTTCATATCATGTTCATTAAAAAGAACTTATTCCTTTATTCCGGGAAACAAATTGAATCTTGACAGCAATATACATTTTATTTTAATCAGAGATGGTGCCTTTAGGCCAACTACTCTCTTTGTATCCTATTATGACTGATAATCTGAATATACTTAAGAATGATACCAGACATTAACAGTGATAATGAGAATGTTAACCGCATGCAGAGACCACCTAGAGCTGGTCTACGGAGAGTGGAGGAGTTCATGTTTAGCAAGTGTCAGGTCCTATTTGATCCCTGGATCTCATGGACCTTGAGCACTACCAGGTGTGACTGTGATGGTCTCCAAACATTGTGCTGTTGGCCTAACTCTTCACAGAACCATCAGACCCAAAGCACTGGCAGAAAAGTGGCCTGGGCCACTTGAGTATTGCTGCGAGAGGCCCCGACAGAAATAAAGATAGAGTGCTAGAGAGTTAGTACTGCATATCTTCCATATGGCTTACCTCAGTTTGATCCCCAGAACCACATTGTCCCCTGAGCCCTATTAGAAATGATCCCTGAACACAGGGCCAAGAGTAGCCTCTGAGCAAACAACTGAAACAAAAAGTAAAAGGGACATAGGGCTGTCTTAAGGTGCATTCCTGAAAACACTGGGCTGCTCCCTGACACTGCATAAGGTCCCTGACCACTGCCAGTGTGACCTCTGAGCACAGCAGCAGGAATAAGCTCTGAGAATTTCTGATGATAGCACCAATAACTAAAGAATTAAATACAGACGATGTACAAGTTAGACCTGGTAATTTTACGGACTCATTTCACAACTCCTAACCCTCAAGGTGTTCAGGTGTAGCTGTGGTGCCCGGCTGCATTGGCAGGTGGCAGACAGGGAGATAGGCTTGCCCTGTGGGCCCTGGATGGTTGATGGTCTGACATAGAAAAAGACTGGGTACCCTGGGATGAACCCAGAGCCATGGCAGAGCCTGGCAAGCTACCTATGGTGTATTCAATATGCCAAAAACAGTACAATAATGGACCTCATTCCCAATGAATGGAGACATTACTGGCGCCCACTCAAGCAAATAGTAGAACAATGGGAAGACAAGTGAAAAGTGACAAGTGACATTTCAGAACAGTATTCTACTGCTTTTTATGCACTTACAAAAATAAAAAGTCATCTTAACCACACAATCATACACCAACAAAGCCAAATGTGCTCACTGATTGACATTTGAAATCAGAAGAACATCGTTGCTCCCTTGTTGAGTTCCTTCTGCATCTTTCCCCCAAAGTTGTCCATGTCCCTACTCCTGTTCTCTTCACTTTCCGTGGTTTCTTTGGCAATCCTCAGTCTTGCTGAGGCTGGCAGACCCCTCCCTCATGCTTGGAACAATGCCTTGTTGCCATGGAAGTAATCACTTTTAAAAACAATCTAATACAATAAAATAAGTAATAATGAATGCTTAGGCAGTCTGTACTAAGCCAAGGAGGAAAGAGCCAGAAACAGAGCTTAGCCTCAACAACACCAGTAACAAGTCTCTGGATATACCTATTTGACCACTAGATTTCTTTTGCCTTTCCCATGCTTGTTGTCATATTCATGCATCCACATATCAGGAAACATGCAGATTTTTAATAAAGAAAATATCGAAATAATGGCAAGATCATGAAGGTTCTTACTATGATTCTTTGAGATCATAGCTGGTTTGCAGCCCTTAAGCCCATAGTAAATAAACTCATAGCACCTTCCTCATAATCCGGCAAATCTGGATCCAACTGGGAATAAGTAGAATATACATACTCTTTTTAAAATTGTTTTTCAGTTACATTATTGCAATGCAGACATGGCTATTCATTAAATTCATCTCTTTCTGGTTTAATATGAAAAATGATTAATGAATAATAAGAAGCAACCACATTCATAAAATACATTTTTTAAGAACCATGAGATGAGGGGCCAGAGTGATAGACCAGCGGGTAGGGTGTTTACCTTGCATACGGCTGGACCCAAGTTTGATCCCTGGCATCCCATATGGTCCCCTGGGCACCGCCAGGAGTAATTCCTGAGTGCAGAGCCAGGAGTAACCCCTGAGCATACGCCAGGTGTGACCCAAAAAAGCAAAAAAAGCAAAAAAAAAAAAAAAAAAAAAACCAGGAACTATGAGATGTGATTATAAACCTTTAAAACCACAGAATACCATGCAATTAATAGGCTTTTTCAGTAAAAATAAATTTACCAAATGGAGGGCAGAAAAAATATATAAATATACTGTATTATTACAACTTAGAGAATTCCAAAAAAAAACAAAATACCCAATAAACAAACATCCACAAACATATAAAGAAATTTGCTTTTCGTACTTTACTTTCATCACTTCAGTTACAAATAATTTGGTGTTAACGGAAGGAAATGTGGAATGTCATAGTAAACATTGCACCCAACTGATAATAATGTTGTACTCCTGCTCGAATTTCACAGTACATATTAAATTTTTGTGTATTATTAGAGAAAAATCATATGAAATCTCCCTAAGAATAGGGGAAGAACAAAAAAATTAAATTAAATATGATCTAGTTCTTTTAAAAAAACTGCCCCAGGATTTAGTAAAGTACTGCTATATAGGTTAAAGATACCTGAGTGCATTAGTGACAAGAGATACACTATCAGTGATTAAAATAATATCTATAATCTCCTTTGGACATATGGAGATGTTACTGGTGCTCGCTAATGCAAATTGATGAACAACGGGAAAACAGTAAAGTGATGTGGGACGCCCTCGACTGCCCCGATGAAGACCGACCACAACAGGATTCTTCTCAGAACCACGCTTTTACTGGAGCTCTTTTAGTTTGAATTTTATGATGGCGAAAAGGACCCTGACTCGTTGTGCAAGCTGCTTTTATACAGTGCTATTCGGCATGTCCGTTTCCCATTGGCTGGCGCAAATTGGCATGTCCCCTTCCCATTGGCTGGCACAGGTTGTACGAGCTGATGAAACATGCCGTGATTGGACAAAGCCCAATCACACCACGCCAGGGACTCTGCGCATGTGTGGGACACGGGACCCTGCGCACGCGCCAAGTCCAGCACGAAATGGCGCCCAACAAAGTGATATAGCATTTTAATGCCAAATACCAGTAACAATTATATAACTCATTCCATGACCTGTGGAATGGTTTGAGGCTCTTTATATTCCTGGAGCAAGCAGATGCCCTTGGGCTCTACTAGCATGAGATAGGACATATTGAGATGTTACTGGTGCCCGCCGGTAAATCGATGATGAACGGGAAGACAGTGATACAGTGATACAGTGAATCTCCTTTAGGAAGAAGTGTCCCTTAAGAAGCTTATATGTCCTGTGGATATGGAAAATCACCAAATATACTATATTTTATCATACTATTACTAATTTATCAAAGCTATATTAGCAACATGTACAAGAGTTTCAGTGCCCAACAAGTTTAAGTTGCCACACCTGATAAAAGCCAATTAAGTCTCACAATGTCATAGAGCTGATTCAAAGTTAACACTGGAAATAAAGGGAAAAAACAGGCTTGATTTTCTAAGATTCATCTATTAACAAGAAATAAAGCATCATTGGAGCATTTGTGAGGAAAGAGTATATTGGATGGCAGAAATTACCTTAGAGATCATTAGAGAACAGCTCAGAAAGCAACGCTGCAAGACCTAAATATGTGATAACAAAAACAGTCAGGAAATAGGATTGTATTTACAATAGAGGAATTGCCAGGTAAAACAAAAGAATTAAGGCAAAGAAAGAAAACTTGGAGAAGTTCACAACTGCGTAAGTATGATTAGGGTACAGCTTTTATGGGAAAAAGTTTTAGGGTAAGAAAGAAGAGTCGTCTCTATAGAAAAAAATAAGACAAAACTACTTATGCTATGACGGCATATCTTATAAATGAAACAAGACTTAAGCTAGAACAAGAAGGATGCTGTTCTTAAATATTTATTGAACAACCACAGTATTCTAAGTGCTCAACTTCTCATTGGGATAGTAACAAAAGCCAATGGAAAGGATATAACGGCAACAAGTAGGAACTATGGGGCAAGGTGAGTGGCAAAATAGATGGTGAACATTGTCTATTACACCTCACTATGATCACGATGAGGGGTATTCCGTTACACTTGAGGGGGCAGGTGGATGAAGAATTTAACAATATAACAGGGAAAAAGAAACATATAAATGAAAAGAACACAAATTCATTTGTAAACAATTTGTGTATAAAATATTAAAACATGAGTCTACCAGGGGCTAGAAGCTAGTATACTACTAAAGGTATACTACTCAGCGCCTTACATGTCCAGGAAATGCATGATTTTGGTTCAATTTTTGACATCATATGGTCTATAAAAATCACTGAGTGCAGCCCTGGATGCCGAGAACTGCCAGATTGGTTCTGGAGGGCCCCAGCACTGCTGGGGATAGCCTGAGTATTCCCCACGAAAGGGTCAAGCAGCATCACTTCCTTTGTACTTTGCACTGCACTGCCCCACTGCCCAAAAAGAGAATACCATTATCACTGGCTAGCGGGTATTGGAATGCTATTTAAAGAAACTGTGATAAAATATTTTCCATACAGGGAAATGAACTATTCTCAAATAATTATATACCATATTTTAGGGCAAACTTTTATAACCTTGAATGAGCACATTGATACAAATCTACAAGTAATAAATTTCAGAACCTGAAGTGAAGAGCGAATCAAATATTTAGGTGATAAAGTTGAGTTCCCAAAAAGTTATAAATGAGATATTCCAAATCACACATCATTCAATGACAAAAGAACTGGTACCCAGCTCCTCAGTTCCCTTAATATCTTTCTATCATCTCTGACAGCTAATCTTCAGGGATAATATTTGTGAGTGTACTTCTGAACATGAGTACAGATTTCAATGACATCAGAAATACCTCTTGTTACAATCGCATATAACAAATTCTGCAAAGTTTCAAGTTAACACTCAAAAATCTTGGTGAATGTAAATTTGGCCTTGCTAATGTGTTATCTGAAGAGAAAAGTTTCATTTTATTTACTTTTTGGACAACCATGTGGCAGTAGAGATTTGTACAGGGTCAGTTAGCTGTGTGCATGGCTTTATCACCTGTGCCATCACTCCATCACAGAAAGGAGCTAACTTTCAAAAACTGTGGCCATTATTCCACTATAGTTTGAGTTATTCATCTTAAAAAAATTCTTATCTGAAATGTTCTCAGTCACTGTCCACCATTAACTACTCTAGATCTCATGGCTTTGTTCTTGCACTATAAGCTTCCAATTCTGCGAGTTAATCTTGTCTTCAGTCATTTTCTTCATTGAAGATCCCAGATCTCCAGACCAAGCATTCTCTTGGGGTCCAAAACCATAAATACATCTAACTCTAATATCTTCTAAGCAACTCAGCTGCTTACTCTTCAAGCCTGTGTCCTCCCAAAACACTGTCATGCTTCCGTGTCTATTTCTTGAACAGATTTTCCCTCTTTCATTCCTCACATATCTTTCAAAGAAAGTTCCATTCAATATAAATGTCTTGCTTCAAAAATAGATAAATGGATACTCACTGGACACATACCAAAAATGGGATCCACTTTCTTTCCCTCACAGCTTTCTCTTGCTCAATATTTGCTTCACTTCTCCATATCAAAACAAAAAAGGTTATAACTCTAAAATTTTCCTTTCTAAGAGAGAGAGAGAGAGAGAGAGAGAGAGAGAGAGAGAGAAGGAAGGAAGGGAGGGAGGGAGGGAGCGAGAAAGAAAAAGAGAGAAAAGGGGAGAAAGAGAGAGAAGGAAGGGAGGGAGGGAGTAGAGAGAGAAAGAGAGAAACAGAGATGGGGAGATAAAGAGAGAGAGAGAAGAGGCAAAAGTGCCTCCCATAGAGGCAGGCCGAAGAAAGGGGGAGGGAATCAGGGGACATTGGCGATGGGAAATGGGCACTGGTAGAGGGATGGGTGCTGGAACACTGTATGACTGAAACCCAAACATGAATACCTTTGTAATTGTATATCTCATGGTGGTATAATAAAAAAATATAAAATTATAATTAAATAAAATTCTCCTTTCCATGTTAACAATTTGGCTTTCCCCACCCCTTCGACCATTGTATGCCTTTTGATTCCTCAAGTACTGGTGTCACCCAAATTTAGAGCTTCATTACTTTCAGGAAAACTGAAACAACATCTGAGCTTCAGAAGACTTGTACCGTGAGAATTATAGCTATCCCCCAAACGACTCACCATACTATATATGCCAATACTTACCACTTAGCCTCAAGGAGCTCTGTCCTAAGGAAAACACACAAATTCAAGTGTGACACCAAAGACACTCACTGCTTTCTTCTTTTCCTTACTTAAATTTCCCAAATTCATATCTTCATTTTCCTCTTCCAATCTGTGCTATTTAGCCAGCCTAAAATTCTCCCCAAATACAATTTTTTAATGTTAAAAGGCATAAAAGAGTTGGAGACAAGGCACTGTTGTGGCCAGAACATAATAGATATGATGGGAACATCACAAATGTATAACAAGATAACAAAATAGTTCAGAGGAGATAGCAGAGAACAGCTAGGGAATATCAAAGAACTGATGGCTGACTCATAATCCAGAGATAAAAATACCATTTTCCAGACTGAAACTGGAGAAAAAATATTTGGGTAATTTAAATGGATTATTATAGAATATTTTTGATACTTTAATGCAGTAAAAGAGTTGATTTGATGGTCATTAAGCATATAAGACATAAAATTGAACTCTCACATCTGGATATGCTGTCTATAATCCATTCTACTCTTTACCATTACTACATTGATGGTTGAAAATGGTGTATTCTCGTGTGGATATAATGTACAGTTAGGGATTTTTAGGCTATTTATGGAGTTTTTGTGGTGGGTAAGGAATGTTGAATGCTGTATTACTGGGTACCTCTGTAAAATTACTTGCTGAGTAGGTTTTTTGCAAGGTAGCTTGTGCATCCACGTGGTTTTGGAATTTGGGGTGTAAGACCTGAAGTGGAAGGGTGTGGGGTTGAAAGGTGGCAGAGCCGGGAGATGGGGTGGACTGCAGCGTGCTTCCCTCTAGCTTCCTGGTTCTAACTCCCGGGAGGGTCTCTGGATGGTACTGTCCCTCTAGAAATTGAGGTCCCATTTGACCCAGCCATACCACTCCTGGGAATATACCCTGGGAAGCCAAAAACACACAGTGGAAACACCATATGCACTGTTATTTTCATAGCAGCACTCTTCACAATATCCAGAATTTAGAAACAACCAGAGTGCCCGACAACTGATGACTGGATAAAGAAACTGTGGTACATCTACACAATGGAATACTACATAGATGTTAGGAAAAATGAAGTTATGAAATTTGCCTATAAATGAATGGACGTAGAGAGGATCATGTTGAGTGTAATTAACCAGAAGGAAAAGACAGATATAGAATGACTACATTTATTTGCATGACACAAATATACATATAAACATATTATTATTCCAAAATCCAAGTTCAGGTAAAACATGGATCAGGAGGTCTTGTCAAATGTGGAAATTACCACAAACTTGTGGGAATCAGAGGCTAGTTAAGACAGATAAAGGAACAGTGTGCTAATAATTGTCGAAAGTGCTAATACCAATGTAGAACTGAGCATTAATACAGGCAAAAGATACACATGATAACCTCTAAATGTATGTATTACAATCCACAGTATGTAAGAGAGGGAAGAAAGAAAGAGAGAGAGAGTGAGAGAAAGAGAGAAAAGAGATAAATAACCTACCATAGAGGCAGCCAGAGGAGGCAGGGGGGGGGGAATTGGGGACATTGGTGGTGGGAAATGGGCACTGGCGGAGGAATGGGTGCTGGAACACTGTGTGACCGAAGCCCAAACATGAACATCTTTGTAACTGTATATCTCACAGTGGTATAAAATACTTTTTATAAAAAACTGTCTTTCCTAAAATAATAGTACCACAAGTAGTAATATCTGGTATTGTTTTAAAAAAGTTAAAACAGGATTTTTAATTCAGAAATTCTAAAAAAAATATTGTGGAGTTTCTATAAAATACCTTAAGCTCCTGTTTGAGAAAATTAGAGTAAAAATATGTTACTTATAGTCAGATACATCTTAATCAACACTGTACTTTTATTATATTATATAAATGTATTGACACATATCACAAAATGTGTCAACAAAGCAACATAATCACAATTATATGTCAGTTCACATCTATCAAATGGTTATTATAAAAGTCAATACCTGAACATAGGAGTTAACAAGTATGCTGAGAAAATAGAACCTAGTACACTATTAATGATATGTAAAATTATGCTTTCACTAGAAAATAATATGGAAGTTGATAAAAATATTAACAAAATGATCAAATAATCTAACAATTTTTCTTCTGATTTTATACTTAAAATTGATTTGGGGGACACATCTTTTGGTGTTCTGAGCTTATTCTTGGTTCTATAGTCAGAACTACTTCTGGCAGTACTCAGGATTATACGGTACAGGAATCTCACTTGAATCAGATCTAATTACATGCGAAGGCAAATACCTTAACTCTGTACTTTCTACAGCTTTTTACAAAAAATAATTGAAAGAAAAGATTGGCAGACCTGGGGCAGAGCTGCTACTGGCTCTCCATGTGCCTAGCCACTCACGAGCTGCCCAGGAGGGATGGCAGGTTCTAGCCCTGGCCCGCCACCCCAGCAGAGCCTAGCAACAAGCCAGACAACCCCACCCCCCCACTCCATGAGGGCCTCCATTTTTTACATCTGGACTTCCCTCTCGTCAGAACTCCACCCAGCAGACCAGCCTATCACAGCCCGGCTCGCGTGGCTGCAAGCGGCAGCACGGCTCATCAATAAATGCTGGACTTAGAGATGTCTACAAGAGTATGCTACCTGCATGGCAGAGCCTGGCAAGCCACCCGTGTTGTATTTGATATGCCAAATACCAGTAACAATTATAGACCTCATTCCAGAATGGATTGGGGCTCTTTATGTTCCTACAGCAAGCAGATGCCCTTGGGCTCTACTAGCATGAGATAGGACATATGGAGATGTTACTGGGGCCCGCTCAGAGCAAATCGATGATGAACGGGGAAGACAGTGACAGTGAATTGAAAGAAATATTAGTACCCATGTTCACTATAGCCATGTCCACATTGTCCAAAAAGTGAAATCAAGCCAAGTACCTATAAACAGATATTAAAGAGTCAAAATATCGTATACACACATAGAATGAAACATTAACAAAGGACGGTCATTCTAGAAATAAACCGATCCTAATGACATTACAGGGTATGAAGTGAGCCCGTTAAGTAAAGGGCATGTGCTCGATGAGCCTATGTATTTGTGATACCTAAAGAAGTCAACTGTAGAGAGCCAAAAAAGTAAAAACTGATCTTGTCTAAAGATCTAGGAAGAATGAGAAAATTGGAAGTTGCTTAATGAATACAAAATTTTAGACCTGTGCTTGAAAATGTGTGGTCAGCTGCATAAAATTGTGAATGTACTTACACTACTCAAAGTGATTGAGATTTTTATTTTATGTTATGTGCATTTTACCCCAATTAAATAATATTTCAAAGCATATGGTGTTAGCAAAAACAGACTAAATGGCTTTCTGCAGTTAAGTAACTGATTGCTCTTTTCTTATACTAACAAAATTACTACAATAGGACTTTCATCATTTATAATCAAAGTAGAAACTATAAGCAAATCCAGACCAACTAATATCCAAATTAAATTTGTATCTCCAACATTTCTTCAGATCAAGTAAATTATTATATAATTTTATATTTCTTAAGTCTACTAGTGGGGATATAATGAATATTGATTAAGATACAAATATATTACTTCACCCTGTGATTAATCAGGAATAATTGAAATACTTTTGGTGGACCGTTTAAGTTCTGTTAGAAACTTCTTCAAAATTAGTGTAGCCTTTTAATACTACCTATGCATAATAGATTGTATTAGTCACTGGTAGTCACCAGAATAAGTAAAAAATATTTTATCTTAAGGAATGTAAGCAATGAATTTTTGCAATTTAAAAAATGTTTTTCAGAGTGTCTCTCTTCCGGTGTTGCTGGGCAGCTGTGGGTCTGGAGTGTCTCTCTTCCAGGGTTGCTGGCTGTGGTGGTTGGTAGCTCACAGCCACACCTTCTGACATGGAGGTGGAGGGAATGGGAGGAGAAGCCCAGGTCCCCGCTCCAAGTCCGGCCAGCATGGGCCTCCCCTGCACGTGTGAGTGAACCCTTGGAGCTATGTTGGACTCACCAAAAGCTGGCTGAGCCCTTTACCCGGCCTCCAGAGCTCCATGGGCTGCTTCCATGTGGGGCTGAGCGGGCGCAGCTGTGGGTCTGGAGTGGTTGAGTCTGGAGTGTCTCTTCCAGTGTTGCCAGTGCAGCTGTGGGTCTGGAGTGTCTCTTTTCTGGCCGAGTCCAACATAGCTCTAAGGGTTCAATCACGCGTGCAGGGGAGGGCCCCGCTGGCCGGACTTGGAGTGGGAATCTGGGCTCCTCCTCCCATTCCTCCACTTCCATGTCAGAAGGCGTAACTAAAAGCTCCCAACCACCAGAGCCAGCAACCCGGAAGAGAGAGTACTCATCTTCCTTACTTGGGTGTTTGAAATTAGAATGATCAAGTGTTCTGGACTCTACCTGCTCACAAACCCTTTCTCTAAAGCTCCCATACCTGCTGTTTCTCTGGACATAAATTGAGCAAAGAATTGTGCCAATTAGAAATAGTCCATCCTCATTTCATCCCTTTCCTTCACCCCTCATACCTATTCTATTTGAAATTCATGTTACTCACTTCTCAAAAATGTATATTATTTGTATATATCATTGGCAAAAGATAGATAGAAAACCATCTTTACTAGATGTTTATCACTGTTTAATACTGAGAGTAAACTACAAAATTATTGACACACTTCTATTCCCACTTTCCTTGAACCAATAGTTAAAGGTACTGTCACTGTATCACTGTCTTCCTGTTCATCATCGATTTACTCGAGCAGGCACCAGTAACATCTCCATATGACCTGTCTCATGCAAGTAGAGCCTAAGAGCACTTGCTTGCTCCAGGAACATAAAGAGCCTCAAACCATTCCATCAAGTCATGGGAATAAGGTCTATAATTGTTACTGGTATTTGGCATATCAAATACGACATGGATAGCTTGCCAGGCTCTGCCGTGCAGGTAGCATACTCTTGTAGTCATCTCTAAATCCAGCATTTGTTGATGAACTGCTTGCGGCCGCTCGAGCTGGGCTGTGATAGACTAGTCTGCTGGGTGGAGTTCTGACAAGGGGAAGTACGGATGTGGAAAGTGGAGGTCCTCATGGAGTGGGGGGTCGTCTGGCTTGTTGCAAGGCTCTGTTGGGTTGGCGGGCCAGGGCTAGAACCCACCATCCTTCCCGAGCTCCTCATGAGCGGCTGGGCACAGGGAGAGCCAGTAGCAGCTCTGCCCCATGTCTGTGAGTTAAGGTACTAGATTTTCTTATTTTTATACTTAATGTTTTTGACTGTCCTTTGCAATTAAATTCCTAATTCTTTACTCTAGTCTTTGGAAACTTTGATTTCTATATACTTGCAGTTATATTTCTATTTAATACCTTTCTCAATACATCTCAGCCACAGCTGAACATTTTCCCATTTATTAAGCATGCCAGTCTCTTTTTCATTTAAGGGATCATAGCACATATTTTAATATACCTGAAAAGTCTTAAGCTCTAATCTTAGCTCATGTGTTTTAATTTTAAGTCTCATTAATATGGAAAATAGGCCATTCCTCCATTAAATATTCTTTACCTCAAGTCCCCATTTGCTTATTTAGTGAAACCATTTTATAATTATATTTTTCTAGTATTTGTTTTTTGAATATAATTTGTTAGACACTTGAATTTATTGGGGTTGGACTAATGAATCTCTATTGTTCAACAAATATACAGTCAATAAGCATAAATATTTACTGAATAAATGAAAGCAATACTACGTATTAATGTACATGTAAGGAAGTTTATGCAATGCAGAGAAAATCAGGGAAAAAGGCCAAAACAGGTCCATTGTGAATCTCAAAAAGGATCATTCAACTAAAAGACAATTTACTGCTAATAAGTTGATAAATTTTAATAAGTATCAATAGTCAAATTATTGTATTTTGATCAAAGCAAACAAGAAGTTATAGAAAGCTCAAATAAGTTTTACAAAAATTTCCATTCTAGTAGAGAAAAGAAAAATTCTTGGGCCATTATATAGAGGGTGGTATATCTGCTTGCCTTGCATGCAACTACCCAAGTTCCAGACCCAGCTTTCCATAGGGTCTCAGAGACTGCCAGGATTGATCCCTGAGTGCAGAGCCAGGAGTAAGCCCTGAGCACAATCAGGTGTGCCCGAGCAAATAAAATCTCCCTTTGCAAGATAAATAGTGCAGTTGGTGAGGCAATTGCCTTGCATGAAGCTGGCTCAATCCCCAGCTCCACATATAGTCTATAAGCATTTCCAGAAGTGACCCCTGAGCAAAAGAGGGGAGCCCCAGTCATCACAGTGTGGGCTAGAGGTAGCATAATATTCCTAAATTTAAGACAAATTAAAACTAATGATTTTTACTGACATTCTAACCAAATGCATTAGAAAAGTACCAAATATCTAAAGGTAGACCTGCATGTAATCAACTCAAGAAAGAAGCGCACTGTAAAACATTTATATGTATGGAAGAACAATTTAGACATACTAAGAGATGGTGTCACACCAGAGGTTTCAGATACAAAGATAGGAAGTTTCTATGCATTGGCCTGTCAAATGTGTACGGTAAAGAATCTATACATAGGGTAATTTTGAGAAGTAAACAAATAATTTAAATCATCTTGCTATGTATATATAAATATTTTACCAATCTATAGATACATATATATATATCACAATTATTTTCCTACTATTAGTAGTATAGTATGCTTCAAACCACACATATTACATCACTAGATTGCTGTATTTCCTCAATTTTCTTTCATAAAATTAATTTTGGTTATTTATGGTTGCTCAATGTCAAAGTCTTAGTGACTAATAATTCTAAGGTAATTCTAAATTACTAATGTTTATGAGGCTCACACAGCCTATCACAGCAGCCTCGCGGTTCATCAATAAATGCTGGATTTTGAGATGACTACAAGAGTATGCTACCCAGACGGCAGAGCCTGGCAAGCTACCGTGTCATATGTGATATGCCAGATACCAGTAACAATTATATACCTCATTCCCATGACCTGATGGAATGGTTTGAGGCTCTTTATGTTCCTAGAACAAGAAGGTGCCCTTGGGCTCTACTTGCATGAGACAGGTCATATGGAGATGTTACTGGTGCCTGCTAGAGCAAATCGATGATGAATGGGAAGACAGTGATACAGTGACAGTGATACTTAGAAGTATATATTACAAAGTACATTTCAGACCCTATGTTTAACTTTGAATATGTAGTGTTCAGAGAAAAAAAAAGAAGAGACTACGCAGACATGGGGCAGAGCTGCTACTTGCTCTCCCTGTGCCCAGCCGCTCACGAGGCGCCTGGGAGGGGATGGTGGGTTCTAGCCCTGGCCCACCATCCCAGCAGAGCCTCGCAACAAGCCAGATGACCCCCACTCCATGAGGGCCTCCATTTTCCACATCCGGACTTCTCTCTCGTCAGACTTCCACCCAGCAGACCAGCCTATCAGCGGCCGCGGTTCATCAATAAATGCTGGACTTAGAGATGCCTACAAGAGTATGCTACCTGCACGGCAGAGCCTGGCAAGCTACCCGTGTTGTATTTGATATATATGCCAAATACCAGTAACAATTATAGACCTCATTCCGGGAATGGATTGAGGCTCTTTATGTTCCTGGAGCAAGCAGATCCCTTGGGCTCTACTAGCATGAGACAGGACATATGGAGATGTTACTGGGGCCCGCTCGAGCAAATAGATGATGAACGGGAAGACAGTGATACAGTGATGTAGTGTTCAATTGAAATTATCAAAATACACTTATATATTGTAATAAAAATGTTAAACCCTCGAAATAGTTTCCACATATATGCTAAATGTTTTTAGTTGCACTTACTTATATAGAGTCCTTCTATCAAAGAAGCACAGCCACTAAGTCCAGAACTTCTTACTGGGGTAAAACTCACAAATCTGGAATTATCAAAGCTAACATAGGTCAATTTTACCAATTATTAATGTCTAGTTAATAAAAATTTAAGACCCCTAAGATAAACTATAATTTTGTAACAATCTTACATATCTCCTTACCTTAGGACCCAGTGATATTTAAAATTTAAATTAATCAGCTGAGTTCCTTAGTTCTATTTTTTTCTGGGCATATCTAGCTGACTTTCAAATAGGGTTTATGAGTGAACAAAATGGTTTCATAAATAATTCACCACATGTTACTTTAATTTAGTGTGCACTTTTATTTTTCAGATTTAATGAACTTCTACAGCATAAATCTGAAGAGTTGGTATATACTCTGGTGTGTTATATATCAAGAATACTAAATGGTAAAAAACTAATATTAATTGGAAGACCACAGATATTTATGATTCTATTATTTCCTCAGAACCCTAGGAACATTATAAACATGTTGGGAGACAAAAACATACTCACAAGAAGCCAATCATTAAAAAAGAGCTTATATGTGTGAGCACTTTCAGTCTTTGAATCTATCAAAACACAAATCAATAGGCCCCAAATGGAATTTCACACGTTAAACACCATGCCGCCAAAGGAACACTTAATCAATGCGTAGGGCTCTTCTATAAACTAAATCTTATAAGTTAATTAGGAATCACTAATCAATCTGGTTAGACAATCTGCCTAATTTAATTCTCCCCTCTTCCCTGAAAATAGCTGTGCAAAAACTTACCTGCTTTCTTTTTAGCTAGTCTAACTTCCTTGGTCTAAAACCCTCTCAAATATAAGTTTTGATTTTGTAAAGCTGTATGGAGCTCCTTTCTGTGTGCTAGAAAGGGACTGCTAGATCTGTGAATTACTGAGGAAAGCAAATAGAACTTGAAATTTTACTCAGCTGATTTTTTTTTGTAACAGTCAGCAACAACCAGTGTAAATTCCAATACACTTTGCTTTAACTCTGCCATTGTACAGCTAATGCCATGTGAATGTGTGTTTCCATGTTTATCCTGGCCCTCATACCAAGCAATTTGCCGGCAGCATCTGGCATGCTATAATTCAACTCAAATTGATTGTTTACTTGAAGGCAGATAGAGACCCTTTAATAAGGGCTGAATATCACCACGCTGCTCTTCCTGTAGGTCTTTTCAAAAGTTAAATTGTCACCTGAGCTTCTAACTTTGGGAATACAAACTGGAGTTTCCAACATCCTCCCCACCTTGAGTTTCTTTCTTCATTTGCAACAGCTGCTCACAGAATTCAAATTCTTTTTTTTTTTTTTTTTGCTTTTTGGGTCACACCCAGCGATGCTCAGGGGTTACTCCTGGCTCTGCACTCAGGAATTACTCCTAGTGGTGCTCGGGGACCATATGGGATGCCAAGGATCGAACCCAGGCCGGCATGGGCCGGCAGCATGCTAGGCAAACGCCGTACCAGCTGGGCTATTGCTCAGGCCCCCAGAATTCAAATTCTTAATTGACTAGATTTCCTTTTAGCACAGCAGATATTGCGCAGGAATATCCAGAAGGAAAAGATGCAAAGGGGAAAATATGAGGAAAGGGTTCAAAGTTTCCCTTCACTCCAGGGACACTTGCCAACTGCAGTTCCACAATTCCACATATTTCTCAGAAGCTATCCACATCCCATTCTTTTGGAGTTTCATTACATCAGCAAGACAG
The DNA here is from genome assembly GCA_021461705.1 of Cryptotis parvus. Classification (NCBI taxonomy): domain Eukaryota; kingdom Metazoa; phylum Chordata; class Mammalia; order Eulipotyphla; family Soricidae; genus Cryptotis; species Cryptotis parvus. Next base: position 40,398 of record JAJIBD010000508.1, read on the forward strand.
TCACTTGTCACTTGTATCACTTGCCTTCCCATTGTTCATAGATTTGCTCGAGCTGGCACCAGTAACATCTCCATACGTCCTGTCACGTGCTAGTGTAGCCCAAGGGCATCTGCTCGCTCCAGGAACATAAAGAGCCTCAAACCATTCCATGGGAATGAGATCTATAATTGTTACTGGTATTTGGCATATCAAATACAACACGGGTAGCTTGCCAGGCTCTGCCATGTGGGTGGGATACTCTTGTAATAGGCTGACATCTCGTGTATTTATTGATGAACCAATGGGGAGAGTTTGGCTTTTCTGCTGGGTGGAGCAGTGATGATCTGTGGAGTTCGGATGTTGAAAATGGCGGCCCTCATGATGTGGGGGTTCCCCTGGCTTCTTGCAAGGCTCTGCTGGGATGGCGGGCCAGGGCTAGAACCTGCCTTCCTTCCTGAGCACCTCACGATTAGCTGAGCACAGGGAGAGCTGGTAGCAGCTCTGCCTCATGTATCGAGTCATTGCACATTATAGATAAATTCTACTTTCTCCACTTCCTGGAGGAGGGGCAAAGGAGAGGAGGAAATATTCCACCCTTTGGCCTATCCTTTACCCCTCCTCCTGGAAGTGAAGAAAGTAGAATGTACATCATTATATGTAGAAGGGTAGATTGTGGTGTGATGAGAGGGTATGTCGTGAAAAGGAACTCTCATCCACTGCTGGTGGGAATGTTGTCTGGTACAAACCCTATGGAAAAGAGTATCGTGAGTTCTCAGTAAACTCAGAATAGAACTGCCATGTGGCCCAGCAATTTCACTTCTGGCTATGTATCCCAGGACATAAAAACACTCTTTCAAAAGGATTATGTGCACTGTTATTCACTGGTACACTCAGTATAACAGAAAAGATGTTAGATCAGCTAAGGTGTCCAGCAACAGATAAATGGATTATGAAGATGTGGTGTATATATATATATATATATATATATATATATATATAATATATATATATTATTATACACAATAATATATAAATTTTATATAATATATTAATTATATATAAATACATATATACACAATGGAACACTATGCAGCTACAAGGAACAATAAAATCATGCAATTTGTAGCAACCTAGTTGGAACTGGAAGATATCATATTGAGTGAATTAAGCCAGAAGAAAGACAAACACAGGATGAACTCATGCATAGGTGGTATATAAATACCGGTGAGGGAAATATATTGTAGTAGATGGGAGATGGCTAGATCACCCCTTGACCCCAGTGCTTAGAAATGTGTCTAGAGGAGACCAGGAAGTAACGAGCTGTCAGGCAACAAGTCTCTGGTTATACTGCTGATATGAAGAGTGATATAGCCACATATCCAGAACTCAGGCTCTCCAGTTACATTGCTGATATGGAGAGTGATATAGCCACATATCCAGAACACAGGCTCAACACTGAAAACAGACCTAAGTTGCAGTCACTAGACCCTTGGTAATGTGCCTGTCAAATTGACAGGCATGATAGGGTAAGGATTGGGATTGGGAGGGAATATGTGAACACTTGCAGAGGGAAGTTGACTCAGGTGGTGGAAATAGTGATGAAAGATTATATGCCTAATCAATGGCAACTCACTACTTAGAATGCCTAACAAATGGCAACTCACTACTTAGAAAACCCCATGAACTTTAGGGTGCCATGAAAAGAGGAAGACCAAACATATATTTCTTATTATATCTCAGTTCCCTCCACTTTCCTACAGATATACCAAAAAAACTGTAATATATCAATTTTATATTTTTAAAATTATTTTCACTTTTCCCAATTACCTTAGCAGTTGAAGTCAAATATAATGAATGGAGAAGCAGCACTTATTTTTTGTAGATATGCTGTAGACACATTAACCAAAAATCACAGATGCCTGAACCTTCCTAACCTGAAAAAAATTGTTTACAAACCCTATGTCTAGCAGGACTGTGATGTCTATTAACTTAATAGTTATTACAGAAAATGTTCTGAAACTGCTGGAAAACCATTATTGGAAAGACGCTGAAAGCATTTCTGCCATTTGTAAAACACAAGTATAGGAACCACTTCACAAAAACTAGAAATTCGTAAATGGATAGTAACTGTTGTCCCTTTGCTTTCATTTGTTACTTAAACCAATTTGCTACGTGCAAATTGGACCAAGGAATAAATCACTACATCTCAAAACGGGGAAGAATCTGCTGCAATGGTTAGTTATCTAACTTGTCTTAGATACACAGATTATTTGAAATCACATGTGGCTTGTTTTGATAATTCACTTCAGTGTTAAATTGTAAGCACACAAAGATGTGTTTCTATTTTATAAACTATCTCTTCTACATTGCAAATAAATTCAATCTTTTATTACCAACAATAAATCTAAAAATAATAATGGTAACAAATGACAGCTACGGTTATTAAACATCTCCTTTTATTCATTTGCTTATATTAATCATATCTAGCAAAAATTCTCTATCACAAACAAGTATTCTTATCCCATTTTACAAGTGATGAGATAGGATAAGATTTGAAGATAAACATATAAAGAGCAGAAGGATGAGAATGTAAACATAATGATTGATGCTGAATATTTGGGCATGGGCTTGCTTTTCTCCTTAACATCTATGCACTAATATTTAAGAAGGTTTTCCCCATCTTCTCTCAGCAATCTTTTGTTTTGTTTATTTAAGGCTATTGGAAATAAAGCCAAGGTTGCAGTCAGCACAATTAATCTCAGAGTCTGTAATCCCTAACTTCTTTCTTTCAAAGTATAGGCATAGAAGTAGGTTTTATAGAGAGAAGTAATGGGAAAACAGGTTGATAGACAATTTGTGGAAAAGGCGGGAAGGGAAAAAGTCCTCAAATTATGTTTAGCTCACAATAACCAGAATCTGGAAACAGTCAGAGTGCCCGAAAATTGATGACTGGATAAAGAAACTTTGGTACATCTACACAATGGAATACTATGCAGCTGTTAGTATTCCAAAATAAAGTTATGAAATTTGCCTATAAATGGATGGACATGGAGAGGATCATGGTGAGTGAAATTAGCCAGAAGGAGAGAGACAGATATAGAATGACAGCATTTATTTGCATAACATATATATACATACATATTATGATACCAATATCCAAGGTCAGGTGAAATGTGGATCAGGGAGTCTTGCCAAAGGTCGAAACTACCACAAATGTGTGGGAGCAGAGGTTAGGTAAGACAGAGAAAGGAACAGTGGACCAATGATTGTTGAAAGTCTATTACAATCCACAACATGTAAGAGAGGGGAGAGAGAGAGAGAAAGAGAGAGAGAGAGAAAGAGAAAGAGAAAGAGAGAAAAGAGCTGAAGAACCTGCCAAGGAGGCAAGCGAGGGAGGGGGGGAGGAGGCATCGGGGGATATTGGTGGTAGGAGGTGGGCATTGGTGGAGGGATGGGTGCTGGAACACTGTATAGCTTTAAACCCAAACATGAACATTTTTGTAATTTTCAAAAATAAATAAAAAAAATAAAAAAATATGAATTCCCAGTATTTTTCTTTTTTTTTTTTCCTTGCTTTTTGGGTCACACCCGGCAATGCTCAGGGCTGTGTACTCAGGAATTACTCCTGGCGGTGCTCGGGGGACCATATGGGATGCCGGGGAATCGAACCTGAACAGATATGGGCCGACCGTGTGCAAGGAAAATACCCTACCCCGCTGGGCTATCGCTCTGGCCCCATTTTCAATGTCTGCTTCTCTCCTTCCCTGCATAATTCTATACAAAATTCCATGCATAAATATATAGCCAAATCAATAGGCATAATAAGGAGTTATTCAATTTGGGTGAATATTTAGACATGCGAGTCTCAAGGGGGCACGGAGCATATCGTCACCAAAGCCCCTGCTTGTAGGAAGCCACAGATATTAGCAAACCCTGACATACACACCAGCAGCTGGAAACACTGTGGGACTGGCATGAAGGACAGCCAAGACTTTCACAGGTTATTAGCAAGTAGTTGTTCAGGCTGATTTTAGCTACAGACCAGCTAACCTGGGTCATTCTATATAAACATTCAAGATTTGCCCTATGTGCATTAGAAAGGCCAATTATCCACTTCTTATCCTGAATGAGAAAGGACAACTTACTCCCCTGCGACTACAGCATCTGCTAGTGGCACCTGGAGGCTAAGTACTGCCAGGAAGAGCGGACCCAGGCACAGATCTACAGCCATAGAAGTGACAGTAAGCATGCACATTCTCTACAGTCACAGCAGTGACAGCAAGCACGCAGTGTCACATGCATACATCCATGTGGGAAGTCTCATGACAGAATAACAGAAGTTAGCTTAGAGTTAGGGACACAGAAAGAGGGCATTGTTGATCGCATCTATGGATGCATGTACACTTTAGAACGGCTTCTGACATGTTTCCTCTCAAGGAAACGAGATTTCAACAGAAGAATGCATTTCTCTGACTCATCAGGGAAATGCAAGTTTCAGAGGAGGCAGATGCTAATAGAAACATCTCCGATTCATGAAGGAGTTGATGTTGGTTGAATTTTTTGGTCACTATGCATTCAGAAACCCTTGACTATAGCCAACATTTTCTCAAACGTCACAGCCAGTTATGCGATTCCCAGGATATCAAGCAGTTTCATAAGAAAATAAACATTTTAAGGCTTTTGGATCACACCCAGCAGTGCTCAGGGTGTGCTCCTGGCTCAGTGCTCAGAAATAACCCCTGGCAGGGTTTATGGGATACTGGAGATGGAACCGGGTAGGCTGTAAGGGATATTGAGACTGAATTGGATAGGCCATCCAATGCACTGTACTATTGCATCAGCCCCTGATAAGAACATAAACTTCAGAGAGATCATGGCTAGCGCATCCATAAGTGATACTGAATGGAGGGAAATCAAAAACAAACCACAAAAGAGAAACCAGGTAATGAGGAAGCAAAGAGGAGGCAGGTAGTCATGAAAGGAGGAAATAAGGAAGAGGCAAGATAATTCAAGCCTTCAGTTAGTTTCTCATATATTTTCGAACTGACCGATCCTATAAACAAAACAAACAGGAGAAATAACTAAGGAGCAGAGATTTCAGGCCACTGTTAGGTAGAGTAACAGTTACGGCACTTGGGAATTTCAGTTAAGTCTATATATGGAATAATTGAGCATATGTGGATCAATCAGCAGAAAAAAAGCAAGGGACAGAAGACAGATAGTATATAAATCTAGGTCACCGGATAATTGGGAGTCAAATATCTGAGTTTGGTGATGTGTGTGTGTGTGTGTGTGTGTGCGTGTTTAAGAGGAGCGATCCAGAACAGAGCGAACACTGTTTCTGCCAACATGAGCTATTATATTAATAGAGAGCTGTAACACCGAACAGTTCCAGTAGTTGGTGTGATAATGAAATACTTCATCCACACAAACCCAGGGCTGGTCACAACCTCCTGCAGCAAACACTACCTGCAGCATTCATGGAATTCCAAGGCTCACTCCCAGAGTTTCTAATCCAGTCAACATTTTTGACACCCTCAATATATCCTAATCCCTTTGCTAGTAAAATTCCTGTTGATTTTTATGGTGTTGCTTATTACAGAGCCGGAGGTGCCCGGAGCCGGAGGTATTTTTAGCTATTTCTTCAATGCCTTTGAAGGCATTCCATGCCACTCTCCTCCTCTTGCACAGCTCAGGTTTTAGGTTGTTCCTCATGTTGACTTCTCGACCTAGGTACACATAACTGCTGCATTCAGAGATGTTTGTTCCACTAAGAGTGAATGGGGCTTCTGGAACGAGTTCATTCTTCATGAACATTGTTTTCTTTAGATTCAGCTGTAGACCTATCTTTCCACATTCTCAGTCAAAGTCAGCGAGCATTTGTGCCGCTTGGCTAATGTTTGGTGTTATTAGAACGATGTCATCAGTGAAGTGTAGGTGGTGTAGTTGCCAACCGTCTATCTTCACTCCCATTCCTTCCCATTCTAATTGCTGCATGATGCTCTCGAGAGTGGCGCTGAAGAGTTTTGGTGAAATGGTGTCAATCTGCTGAACCCCTCTTTTGACATCAAAACCTCTGGCTCCGGGCACATCTCTTCAACTACACCATTCTCCCTGCATTAACATACGCCTCAGAGACCTGGGTCCTACAAAAGCAGGATGAAAACGCTATTCGGGTCTCCCAAAGAGGAATTGAAAGAGCTATACTTGGAATATCACGCCTTACTCAAGTGAGAGAAGGAATCTGGAGTTTCGACCTCCATCGCTGTTCCAGAGTCAGGGACACAATGCTTCAACAGTTTATTTCTTTTTTTGTTGTTTCTTTTTTTCTTTTTTTGGGTCACACCTGGCAATGCTCAGGAGTTATTTCTGGCTCTGCACTCAGGGATTACTCCCTGCGGTACTCAATGGACCATATGGAATGCTGGGGATCAAACCTGGGTCACGTGCAAGGCAAATGCCCTCCCCCACTAGACTATCACTCTGGCTCCTCAACTGTATTTCAATTGGACATTCCCACCAAAACAAAGCTTATACTTGGCAATATACAAATTATTTGTCTTCTCTCACACTGTATGCTACAATTTCTCAGCTAACTTTCATAGAGTTTGGTTTAACTAGAGGTGTGAAAGAGACAGAAATAGAGATAGAGAGAAAGATGAGAGACTCAGACACACGGGGGAGAGCTGCCATCCGGCTCACCCCTAGCTCAACTGACCATGAGGCTCCCAGGAGGCAAGATGGTTTTGGGAGTGGGTCCATCACTTCTGTAGGGCCTCAGAAGCAGCTGGATGAGACTCACTCCACCATAATCGTTGCCATTATCATAGTCCAGACCCCACAGCTCATCAGAACCCACGCAATAGAGACGCTGATCTCAAGACCATCTCAGAACAGCCGAGTTCGAGCCCAGGCAGACGGCTCTCAGAGGCAGAAGTCACCAGGCGTTCCTGGAGATGGAGATGGGGTACCCCTTCCCCTCTCTGACCCATCCGGAGGCCTGGTGGTCCCAGCCACAAACTGCCTTGGGGCTCTCGACCATGATGCAGAGATTCAGAAACACAGGGGAGAGCTTCCATCCAGTTCTCCCCTAGCTCAGCTGACCATGAGGCTCCCAGGAGGCATTTTTTCATATGTTTTTTGGCCATTCGAATTTCTTCCTTGCTGAAGTTTCTGTTCATTTCTTCTCCCCATTTTTTGATGGGGTTGTTTGTTTTCTTCTTGTAAAGTTCTACCAGTGCCTGATATATCCTGGATATTAACCCTTATCAGATGGGTATTGGGTGAATATTCATTCCCATTCTGTGGACTGCTTTTGTATCTTAGTCACTGTTTCTTTTTGAGGTGCAGAAGCTTTTCAGTTTCATGTAGTCCCATATGTTTATCTTTTCTTCTAGTTGCTTTGTTAGTGATGTTTCACCTTTGAAGATGCCTTTAGCTTCAATGTTGTGGAGGGTTTTTCCTCTATTTTCTTCAATGTACTTTATGGATTCAAGTCTGATATTGAGATCTTTAATCCATTTTGATCTGATTTTTTGTGCATTGTTGTTAGACACAGGTCCAAATTCATTTTTTACATGTCACTGCCCAGTTTTCCCACCACCACTTGTTGTAGTGGTTTCCCTAACTCCATTTTAGACTCTTTGCACCTTTATCAAAGATTAAATGATCATGTGTTTGAGGTTGGGTGTCAGGATACTCAATTCTATTCCATAGGTCCACAGGTCTGTTTTTATTCCAATACCATGCTGTTTTAATTACTACTGCCTTGTAGTACAGTTTGAAGTTGGGAAAGGTAAAGCCTACCATCTTCTTTTTTCCCAGGATTGCTTTAGCTATCCTTGGGGGTTTATTGCTCCATACAAATTTCAGGAGCGTTTGGTCAATTTCTTTGAAGAATGCCATGGGTATCCTGACAGGGACTACATTGAATCTGTACAGAGCTCTAGGGAGTATTACCATTTTGACAATGTTGGGTCTCCCCCATCCATGAGCAGAGAACGTGTTTCCATTTCCTCCTGTCCTCTTTTATCTCTTGGAGCAGTGTCTTGTAGTTTTTTTTTGTACAGGTCCTTTACATACTTGGGTAAGTTGATTCCTAGGTATTTGATTTTCTGTAGCACAATTGTGAATGGAATTGTTTCATTAATATCCCTTTCTTCTCTTTCGTTATTTGTATATAGGAAAGCCACTGACTTTTGGGTGTTGATTTTTGTATCCTGCCACTCTACTATATGTCTATTGTTTCTAGGAGTTTTTTGGTAGAGAGTTTGGGGTTCTCTAGGTATAATATCATGTCATCTGCAAATAATGATAGCTTGACTTATTCCTTGCCTATCCCTGGATGCCCTTGATGTCCTTTTTCTTCTCTGATTATTATGGTAAGTACTTCCAGTACTACATTGAATAAAAGAGGTGAGAGAGTGGGCAACCTTGTCTTGTCCCTGATCTCAGGGGGAAGGCTTTCAACTTTTCCCCATTTGAGAATGATGCTCGCTGTAGGCTTTTGGTAGATGGCTGTAACTATCTTGAGAAAAGTCCCTTCAATTCCCATTTTCTGGAGGGTTTTAATCATGAACGGGTCTGGTCTTGTCAAATGCTTTAATATCTATTGATAGGATCATATGGTTTTTTATTTTTTCTTTTATTGATATGATGTATTATGTTGATTGACTTGCGAATGTTGAACCATCCTTGCATTCCTGGGATGAATCCTACATGGTCATGATGTATAATCTTCTTGATGTGTCTTTGGATTCTGTTTGCTAGTATTTTGTTGAAGATCTTAGCATCCGTGTTCATCAGGGATATTGGTCTGTAGTTTTCTTTCTTTGTGTTGTCTCTCCCTGCTTTGGGTATCAGGGTGATATGTGCCTCGTAGAAGCTGTTTGGGAGTGTTTCTCTTTCTTCTATTTCCTGGAAGAGCTTGAAAAGCACTGGCAGTAGGTCCTCCTCTAAAGGTTTGGTAGAGTTCACTAGTGAATCCGTCTGGACCTGGGCTTTTGTGTTTGTGCAGCCTTTTAATTACTGTTTCTATTTCCTCAATGGTGATAGGCTTATTCAGGTATTGGAGGTCTTCTTATTTCAGCCATGGGAGGCTATAGGACTTCAGGAATTTATCCATTTCTTCTAGATTCTTATGTTTCACAGCATACAGGATGATTTCTGTGGTTTCTCTTGTGATGTCACCCTTTTTATTTCTGATTCTGTTTATTTGGGTTCTGTCTTTCCCTGTACTTACAAGTCTTGCCAATGGTTTGTCAATATTGTTTATTTTTTCATTAAACCAGCTCTTGGTTTCATTAATCTTTTGGATTGTTTTTTTTTGGTTTCCAACTCATTGATTTCCTCTCTAAGTTTTATTATTTCCTTTTTTTCTGCCTGGGTTGGGCTCCTTTTGTTGGTCTTTTTCTAATGTCTTCAGCTGTGTAGTCAGGTTATTTATGTGGGCCCTTTCTTGTTTCCTGATGAATGCTTGCAGAGCTATAAACTTCCCTCTTAACACGGCTTTTCCATGTCCCACAAGTTCTTATAGTTGGTGTCTTCATTTTCATTTGTTTCCAGAAATCTTTGGATTTCCTGTTTGATTTCCTCTATGACCCATTTGTTGTTCAGGAGTGAGCTGTTCAGTTTCCAGGTGTTTGGTTTGACTCCCTGTTTCTGTGAACGGTTAACATCCATTTTCAGTGCATCATGGTCTGAAAAGATAGCTGACACAATTTCTATCTTTTTATTTTATTGAGGTATGCTTTGTGGCTCAGCATGTGGTCTATCTTGGAGAATGTTCCATGTGCACTAGAAAAAATGTGTATTCAGCTTTTTTGGCATGAAAAGCCCTGTATATATCCACTAGCTCTCTTTCTTCCATTTCTTCCTTCAGGGCCAATATTTCCTTGGTGAGTTTCAGTCTTGTTGATCTATCCATCATTGATAGAGCAGTGTTGAAGTCTCCAACTATTATTGTGCTACTGTTAATGTCTTCTTTGAGGTCTCTTAGCAGTTGTTTTATGTATTTTGCTGACCCCCTCATTGGGTGCATATATGTTTAGTAGTGTAATTTCTTCCTGGTGTACATACCCCTTAATTAATAAGAAATGGCCTTCGTTGTCCCTTCTAACCATTTTCAGCCTGAAGTCTATATTATCTGATACTAATATGGCCACACCAGCCTTTTTGGAGGAGTTGTTTGCATGGAGAATGGTCTTCCAACCTTTGACTTTGAGTCTGTGATTGTTCTGATTATTCAGATGTGTTTCTTGTAGACAGCAGAATGTTGGGTTCAGTTTTTTAATCCATTTTGTCACTCTATGTCTCTTAATTGGTGCATTTAGACCATTGACATTGAGAGAGATTATTGTCATCGGATTTTGTGCCATCTTTCTGTTTGTGCTTGTTGTGCTTATGGGTTTGGTCGCATTACAGTAGACCCTTCAATCCTTCTTTTAAAGTTGATTTTGAGTCCATAAGTTCCTGAGTTGTTGCTTATCCATGAAGTTGTGTATCTTTCCTTCATATCTTAATGTGAGTCTGGCCGGGTAAAGAATTCTTGGTGAAGCCTGCAGTTCATTGAGCCTTTTCACAATATCCCACCATTGTTTTCGGGCTTGGAGTGTTTCATCAGAGAAGTCTGCTGTAAATCTTAGAGATGTTCCTTTGTATGTGATTTCCTTCTTTGATCTTGCTGCTTTCAGTATTCTATCTCTATCTATAGTTTTTGTCATTTTTTTTTAAGATGTGTCTTGGAGTATTCTTGTTGGGGTTTCTTTTAGCTGGTAGCCTACGGGCCTCCTGGATCTTGAGGCAAGCGTTCTTTAGTTCCGGGAACTTCTCAGCAATTATGGCTTTGACAGTTTCTTCTTCATCAGGGTTTTCTTCTTGCCCTTCTGGGACCCCAGTGATCCATATGTTGTTTCTTCTGCCTTCATCCCGATTATCTCTTTATGTCTGTTCGGTAATTGTGAGTCTTTTTTCTATCTTCTGGTGTTGTGTAGATAATCTTTGGAACGCATCTTTGAGATCACTAATTCTTTCTTCAGTAGCTATTATTCTGCTATGATGGCCTTCCACTGTGTTTTTCATTTCATTTACCTCATTTTTAATATCTGTCATTTCCATTTGCATTTTCCTCACTTCTTCTCTCATGTCCTCTTGTATTTTATTGATTTTGCATTCCATTGCTTCTTTGAATTCCTTATGAATCCATAACAATTCTTTCCGAAATTCCTTATCAGAGAGGTTATACAACTCATTGGTATTGCTTGGCTCATCTGGACTAGTGACTTCACTCACAGAGCTTGATGGAATTTTTGTGTTGCTTTACCATTATGACTATTGTAGGTTGCAAATGTGAGTTCTTGGGTGACTAGATAATGCAGTTAGTAGTTGTCTGGTCTGTTTGCAGAGTTTGGGTGGGTGGCAAGTATGTAGGAACCAAGGTTCACTGGTACCTCATGCAAGATAAGTAGTAAGAGGGTCGCGCAGGATGCGCTAGCTTCTGTACGGTTTTTAAGTTTTGGGATGTTCCCGAGGCGCAGGGCCCAAGGGGTCGGGGGTGAAACCAAGGCAGTTTGCCTTGGTTCCCATTGATGGAGTTTCCGCTCTTCCCTGGGGCAGCTTGGGGTCCACGGAGACGCAAGAATCCACACACACACACACACACCTGTGGGGAGATTGCAGACATTCCCGGAATCGCAGGGCCCAAAGGGGTCCGGGGGTGAAACCAAGGCAGTTTGCCTTGCTTCCCGTTGATGGAGTTTCTGCTCTTCCCTGGGGCAGCTTGGAGCCCACGGAGATACAAGAATCACACACACACACACACACACACACACACACACACACACACACACCTGGGGGAGATTGCAGACATTCCTGGAAGCACAGGGCCCCGAGATAAAATAGTTTTATTTGGTTTTTTTACCTTTTACAAAGCCTCTTCCCTAGTCTTTGTGAAGCCCTGCCCCCCGCCCCCCAACTTTGTAAATTATATAAAGATCTGGTAGTTTTTAGTGTAGTATGGTGTGTGTGGAGTGTGGAGAATGAAAATACTTTAAATTTCCAGAACTGGTGGTCATGCTTCTTTGCCATTGGCCAGAGGGGCGGTTGTTGCTCTGAACACATTCAGTTAACCTGACTTACTCCAATACTGTTGGGGGCCCAAACAGCCCCGACAATAGATAAATTAACAATAGGAACTACTAGTTCAGATTTCAATATGTCAGTAAATCTCAGAGTTGATAAATTTAACATTTAACTGATGATTTCTATTTCTGATGAATTTTAAGATTTATACGAGCACTGATAAATATGTACAAATGAAATATCTATAGTATTAGATATTTATTAGATATTTATAAACCATAAATGATGATTTATTATTCATCTATGAAGAGTACATTCATTCTAGTTTAGTTGAATGTACATTTTGTTTCCCTACTAATTGAGCCTTCCGTGCTAATATTTAAATGAGTCTGTATTCATTACACATGTACACACACCAACTACTCTGTGGAACAATAGGAAAACATGGCAAGAAAGAAGATAGGATAGATTTATGCATTCCTATCACATACATATCTGACATTGGTGAAACACAAAAGGATGACCTAAGTACTGATATTATAAGTTGACTAAATAGAACATAGAGCTGAAAGTAAGCTCCTTCTTATATATACACTACTGGGAAATAGTTTTAAGGTCAAATTAAACCTAGTAAATTAGAATAGACTCTATTTTCCTTTTACCAATATTTTTCACATATCCAAATTCTTTTCCAAGTTCTTTCAGTAAAAGATATCAATATAAAAGGTCAAATTCCATTAAATGAGACATGCAATGAGATTTGGAAAACAGAAAAGAGACTGGCTAATATACTAAAATGACAGTAGAATTAGCAGAGAGAATAAAATATCCTCACTTTTAGTTTAAAAAGGTCAATTATGCAGCATGTCTTCAATATGATTTAAAAATAAATGAAACCAAAATATCCCTTCCAATCAGCATTAAATAAAAAGAAAACAATTTTATACTCCCAGTTCTTTGATCAAATAACTAAATTCGAGAGCAATTGTGGAATATGATAATCCAAGAAAAGGAACAATAATAAATACTCAGGATAAATCACACATAGTTGGAAATATATTTATCTTCATAAGTCAAGTTTCAGCAATTAACAGAGGTAGTCATTGAAAGTAAGTTTCCACATTCTAAACTCCATCATGAGGCTTGATTTACATTTGTTCCTAGATAAAACAGTAGAAACGCACAATGTTATTACTTAACAAGAGGCAAATCATGAGGTAATAACCTACTCCATTTCCCACAGATTGAAAAGCATTTATCAGGACTACATGTATGCTGTATTTTAAAAAATGTATATATGATCATTTTGACTAGACTCTGTAACCTGAACAACACATAGAAATGCTCAAAACTAATTGTAAGAGAATGGGAGAATGAGGACCCTGTATTTTAATGTATCAATATATTTTTTATTTTTCTTCTTAGAAAACCTGTTATTTTCTATCAATATCTTTCTATTTTCTTCTTAGCGAACCTGTTATTTTCTGAGAAGTAAAAATATAAGTCAGTATGGCATATGGTCTGCACCTCAAGGTGTTCCAGGTGTGCTCAGCTGCGTCAGCAGGTGGCAGACAGGATACAGGCTTGTCTACACACCCAGAACTCTGCCTCGTGGGCCCGGGATGGCTGATGGTCTGACATAGAAAAGACTGGGCCCCCTGGGATGAATCCAGAGCCACAGAACCTGGCAAGCTACCCATGGTGTATTCAATATGCCAAAAACAGTAACAATAATGGACATCATTCCCAATGTATGAAGACATTACTGGCACCTGCTTGAGCAAATAAATGAACAATGGGAAGACAAGTGACTCATGATATGGTATATGATGGTGGGCATAAAAACTTCCTCTTGCTCCCCCACTAGGCCATTCCCATTCTCATCTATTACAAAGTGACTTTAACTGTTTCTCACAGAACTGGTCCAACTCCTATATTTAGACTTTTTTCTCAAATAAAGACTTATATCACTTGTCTTCCTGTTGTTCATTGATTTGCTCAAGTGGGCACCAGTAACATCTCCATACATCCTGTTACAATTAAGTGTAGCCCAAGGGCATCTGCTTGCTCCAGGGACAGGGAGAGCCTCAAACCATTCCTTCAGGTCATGAGAATGAGGTCCATAATTATTACTGGTTTTTGGCATATCAAATAAAACATGGGTAGCTTGCCAGGCTCTGCTGTGTAAGTTGCATACTCTCAGTAGAAGGCTCTCATCTCAAGAATTTACTGATGAAACTTAAAGGTAAAGGTAAAGTTTTCTCTTGGGTGGAGCTCTGAGGAGCTGTGGAGTCTAGATGTTGAGAATGACTGACCTCATGATGTGGGGGTTGTTCTGGCTTCTTGTTAGGCTTACTGGGATGACCGGTTTCGGCTAGAACATGCCTAGAACTGTATACAGTGTATAAATGTGAAAGATCCTGGGAAGAACATGATCCTAACATCTAGTACTATCTAAGACTGTTGTGCAGCCGCAGGGCAGCCATGGACCGACGGAGCTGTGGGTCTGGCGTAACTCTCTTCCGGGGTAGCTGGCATAGAGGTGGAGGAAAGGGCAGGAGCCCAAATCTCTGCTCCAAGTCCGGCCAGTGTGGTTCCCCTGCACATGTGAGTGAACCCTTGGAGCAATGTTGGACTCGGCCAGGGGCTGGCAGAGCCCCCTACCACCCTTCAGAGGTCAGCTCCATGGGTTGTTTCCACATGGAGCCGAGCAGCACAGCTGTGGGTCTGGAGTGGTTGGGTCTGGATCTCTTCCTGGGTTGCCAACAGAGCATCTAATTGACTTAGATAATGATATAACTGCCCTTAAACAGAGTTTGTGGATACTGAGGTAGATGTGACCCGAGATAATTGTCAGCAGGGAGAGAGTGTGGAGGTCACACACAACTATCTTACAAAGCACAGGAAAGAACTTTTCACAACATTTTTGCCATTCTTCAGTCTTTCAAAGACAGAGAAGAAGGGTGTGTGCCTGAGCAGAGGCCAGCGCCAAGTGCAGCACCTGTGGATCCTACATTGGAACTAAGCAGCCTGTTCCAGCTGCCTGCAACAGATACAATCAGGAAAGATTCAAAGGAAAAGAAGAAAGCGGAAGGCTTCAAAATCGATACAATGGGCACTACCACGGCATGACACTGAAATCTGTGATGGAGGGGCACAGCCCGCCAGTCATAGACTCCTGCAGCACAGCCAGTACCTAGACCAGTTTCTCAAACAAGACCTCCTCCAAATCAGAAGGTTCTCGAACACCCATTATTATCATAATCCCTGCAGTTACCACTTCTTTCATAACCATGCTTACTGCAAAGGACCTTCTACAAGATCTGAAATTTGTCCCATCAGATGAAAAGAAATAAGGCTGCCAGAGAGAAAATGAAAATAAAGTCTAGACACAACAAATTCACTTATATTACCAGGATCACACTTGTTGCTAACAGGAGCCAATCTAGCCTGAAAGAATGGAGATAAAAAAGAACTGGTTCCAAACTAAGGAGCCAGAGTATTGCAAAAATGAAAACAACTGTCTCCTGAGGTTTCATTCCATGGAGTTAGACTAGAAAACAAGTAGACTAGAAAACTGAATAAAAGGTATCTGCTCTGAAGAAGCAGAAATAAGAACAGATATAGTATAAATAACTAGTACAGCAACAGGCATAGTTAGTACTGGAGCAGGTTATCTGAAAGAGGGAGAGAAAAAAAAAAGCTTTCAAGGTTGAGGCTTCCAGGAGGCTGGAATACTCAGGCTGCTATGCTGAAGATTTCAACATTCTGCCACAGTTCTATGGAAGAGGTTTAGAGCTCTGGGACATTATCATTAAACTAAATGTTTTACACTGTAATAATAGGATGATTCTCACTTACCAGTTAACCTCCATGGCACTCTGTGAAGCACAAGAGGTACTGTCTGATGCACAGAGGTTCGAGAGAATATTCAAGGCCATAGTGCAAGCAAGTGGTAGATATTTTTCCACCAAGATTGAAGACAGTGGTAAGCGATGTCTCCTGGCAGTCCTAGCTATCAGAATTAGAGTGGAATATAGATCAGCAATGGTATGGGATTGAGCAAATTAGAAACAAACGGGCCAGCTCAAAGAGCACTCGCTGAGGAGGTTAAGAGAAGCACATGTTGAGAGCCCAACAACTAGACATTAAATGGAAGAGACAATATGATAGAGAAAAAACTTATAACTGGAATTACATGAAGTATAGTATCATATGAGCACATAAACGAATAAAGCTAAGCTAACTTTGGGAATTTGAATACACAGCAATTTCCGTAACACAAAGTGGCTTTAACTGCTTCTCACACATGGGTCTACTGAGCGGAAGTGATACGATCTTAATCTTCACTTAGAATCACCTGGATCTGGATATTTTCTTCTAAAAGCATGTTCTCTTGTCACTTTAAATAGGTTTTGCATTTTTGTTCAACCATAAATTCCATTTACTTTATGTAAGAAGGTGGCTTTTTCCATGCATTCCTAACCACAAACAATAACCATTAAGTTTAATCCCACTTTAGCAATACAAATTTTCCAACCAGAAAAGATAATGGGCAAGACACAATTTAGCTTAACAGGGGAAAAAGTAACATTTGCAGTAAGAAACAAGATGCTTGGATGAGAAAATACTCTTAATACTAAGGAAATATTAGAAATCTTTCATAAAACCCTATATTATTTGCTCAAGTTTTCCCTGAAAAGAGAAAGCTTTGTCCTCTTTAAAGATGGACGGAAACTAGATTAGAAAGAGTGGGGGTTGTATTTAAGGTTCTGTACTGAGTCACTCTGAAGAAGGTATCTATGCTGGTGTTCCTTAGCACACAAGTACAACTGCCGTAATACTATTTAATTCAAAGAAAAAATCCTACTGTGTTACAGTGAGTGTGGAAACACTGAACCCTTAAAGTGTATAAAGATTTACACCATTGAAATCAATGTTATCTCAGGCCAAACAAATCAGCAAATTAGGGGCCCTAGGATTAGATTTAAGTATGCTTTAGTATATCTCTTAGAGAAATCATTTCACCAAGTCATGTATCTGAACATATCCAACAAGAACTCAATAGACATGGATTATGAATGACCACACTGCAAAATTAATATATGTGTGTATGTATGTGCATACACACACATATACATAAAATGGCATGGTTTCGCTAGCTTTGGATTTTTTCTGTTTAAGCTTCTTACAGTTTAAGCTATTTACATGTCTTTAAGCCAGGGTTCATGCTAAAGAGATCTCTCTTTTGTGTAAACACTAATAGAGGATGTGACAGTTACAGGAGTCATTTTGACTGAATTAGTAAGTCTTGGAATGTTATTATAGTTTCTAAGATGATTTCAATGCTATCTATATTGGCCATAATTCCTCTTAACACCCAGTGGTCCCAGCGTGGGACAATTAGAATTTCTCATGAGATCACCACCCTGGCTACATTAAGACTACCATTCATAAACTCTGCCAAGATCAAAGGTGTGATCATGCTGGTTTGCTCTCAGGCAAGCGAGCATGACCCTTTCAGTAAACAGAGGGCAGCACACTCAGAATTATTCTGGTGCAAAGTAGAAACAAGGACCTTGTAGATAGCATCTATATTGCATGAAATCCATGGCCTGACATTATGTTATTCTCCCCATGAACATACATCCATTAAGATGTATTTCTTTATACCAGCCCACTCTCTCCAGTGTTTTGACATAAGAGATTATCTCAGAGGAAAGGACTAGCCCCAGCACTATCATTTGTTTAGACCTGAACCAGAGGTGTGGCACCACCTATCATCCACATCTAAAAGCTGGTTCCTTGATCTTCCTTGATACAACCTACCCTGAAGAAAGGATTTGGCTTTTGGGTATATAAAGGGAACTGACCTGGGGAAGAGCCAACCATTTTGAAGAACCATCCATCCTCCTTCCAGGTAGGAGACCTGGGCCTGAGTGCATGGTCGGAGGTTGGCCAAGAACTAGAGGTCTGGGAAATCCCATTACCTTGGATTATAGTAGTAAAGCTTGTTTAATTATTGGTAATTAGTAAAAGCCTTTTGGAACTGTGGTGAACACAGTTTGTCATGGTTTGTCCATCTAACGTAGGTCCTTAAGATAAAAGGGAACTTATTCCCTGATATTGTTGGAGATCCTAGCAGCTCCTCAACATATATATCTATATATAATATGTATTTAAATATCAAAAAGTTTTGAATATGTGTATGTATATACATATATATATATATATATATAAAATGTATGAGAGTTATAGACCTCATTATAATGAGAGTTAGAGTCCTCGTTCTCATGACCTGAGGAATGGTTTTGAGGCTCTTCGTGTTCCTGGAGTAAACAGAGGCCCTTGGGCTATACTAGCACATGACACGGCGTATGGAGATGTTACTGGTGCCTGCTCGAGCAAATTGATGAACAATGGGAAAACAAGTGATATAAGTTATATAAAAATGTTTTTTATATATATATATATATATATATATATAAACTCTTTTTTTTTGCTTTTTTGGGCCACACCGGTGATGCTCAGGGGTTACTCCTGGCTCTTCACTCAGGAATTACTCCTGGCAGTGCTCAGGGAACATATAGGATGCCAAGGATCGAACCTGGTTAGCCACGTGCAAGGCAAATAGCCTCCCTGCTTTGCTATTGCTCTGGCCCCCAAAAAAATAAAGTACTCTTGATGACAGTTATAGTGATATATGTACTGAGTGTAATAAGGGACACTGGAATTCTACCAGGCATAGAAAAATCAGAAAGAAAAAAAACATGGAACATAAGACATTCCACATGGCTGATTTTATATATATATATATATATATATATATATATATATACACATATAAGTTTAAATATGTAAAAGTTTAGTAGGAGCGTCCACACCTATCATCAAGTTAGTGACATAAAATATAAAGATACTGCAACATTTGGCGTGGTTGAGAAAAACATGCAAATTAGAACAATCAATATTAGAGAAAGTCTGAAGAAGACTCAAAAAGATTATGAAACAAAAACATATTTATCTAAATGTTGAAATTGGTCAATATTTATCAAATACTGTTGATAGTATCAGAGAGAGTTCATAGGACATTTACCTTGATTGCAGCCAACTCCAGTTTAATTCCTGGCACCACTGGGTCCCAGCCAAGCACAGAGTTACAAGTAGGTCCTGAGCATTTAGTAACCCTTAAGCACAGAGCTAGGAGTAGGTTTTGAGCATTGGTGAGTAGTCCAAGCTTCCCAAGGATAAACCCCTCCAAAAAATAATAACACACTGTTGACAGTTATAGTGGTATATGTACCGAGTGTAAGAAGGGATACTGGCATTGTACCAGACATAAAAAAATCCAGAAGGAAAAACATGAAGAGAAGACATTTCACCATGACTGCTACATCTAACAAGAAAACTAAATCAGATGAGAAATCAGACACTGAGTTTTGAAAAGTCTTTATAGGCATAAAGTCAAGCCACATACAAAAACTAATTATTATTTTCAAGTTATAATGACACTAAATGGTCCCATAAGCAGCACCAGATAAGGCCACGGAGGCCCAAGTATCACCATGGTAGCCTGAGTATCCTTGTACAGAGGCCCTGATCCTTATTCTGACCCTACAGCTCTGTTAGACAAGAATTCCACTGAGTATCCCCCCAGCACCACATAGAATTTCCTTCACCCACCAAAACACAAAAGAAAATTACAACTAAGTGGGAATGGCAGAGTATGTGTGTGAGCTTCAGTACACTAAAGTTCAGACAGTCCACCAGTAATCACATTCTGTGCAAAGGCCTGGATGACACACAGTTAATCAAAGTAAAAATTGCTCACGTTAGACAGGCACAAGTAATATATATATATATATATATATATATATATATATGTGTGTGTGTGTGTGTGTGTGTGTATACATATATATGTATATATATGTATATACACTATATATATATGCACTCCGTGGTGCTGTACTATGCCAAGACTGGTCACAGGAAATGTCAAGCAGCATACTCCTACAGAAATGGTATGCACAATTAACAAGATTGACAACTAAAATGGAACAGGGGTTGCTAACCCTGTGGGTAACAAAGAAAGCTAATAAAAACATCATTCTCTGCAGAAAGGTAGATGGACAGCCTATTGATCAAAACAATCAATCAAATCAAAGGTGAAAGATAATGAAGAAAAGTGAACTCAGTAATATTCATGATTTTCTGTGGGGAGGGTTGGTGCCACACTGGATAGTGTTCTAACCTACTCTTGGCTCTGTACACCAGGTATGACTCGTGGTGGGGCTTTAGGGGCCATACAGAGTTCGGAAATCAAGCTTTGTTTGGCTGCAGGCAAGCAACAAACTACCCACCGTACTATCTCTCTGATCCCAAATTTATCTTTGATTTCTTACCTAATTTTTGAACATAAACAATTCTTAAATGTTTACTCTACAAAGGGCCACAACTAGCAGTGTTCTGAGAACGGGAAATACTTTCATCAATGCTTATGGGGGATTAATATCCAGGATATATCAGGCACTGGTATAATTTTACTAGAAGAAAACAACCAACCCCATCAAAAAATGGGGAGAAGAAATGAACAGAAACTTCAGCAAGGAAGAAGTTCGAATGGCCAAAAGACATATGAAAAAATGCTCATCATCATTATTCATCAGAGAGATGCAAATCAAAACAACAATGAGATATCATTTTACACCACAGAGACTGGCACATATCCAACAGAGCAAGAACAACAAGTGCTGGCGTGGATGCGGGGAAAGGGGACACTCACTCATTGTTGGTGGGAATGTCGCCTGGTACAACCTTTTTGGAAAACAATATGGACATCCCTCCAACGACTAGAAATTGAACTCCCATTTGACCCAGCCATACCACTCCTAGGAATATACCCTGGGAAGCCAAAAACACACAGTGCAAACACCATCCCTACTTTTATGTTCATAGCAGCATTATTCACAATAGCCAGAATCTGGAAACAACCAGAATGCCCGAAAATTGATGACTCGATAAAGAAACTTTGGTACATCTACACAATGGAATACTATGCAGCAAAAAAATGAAGTTATGAAATTTGCCTATAAATGGATGAACATGAAGAGAATCATGTTGAGTGAAATTAGCCAGAAGGAGAGAGACAGATATAGAATGACTGCATTTATTCGCATGACATAAATATATATACATATATATACATATTATGATACCAATATCCAAGGTCAGGCGAAATGTGGATGAGGTCTTGCCAAAGGTGGAAACTACCACAAATGTGTGGGAGCAGAGGTTAGGTAAGACAGAGAAAGGAACAGTGGGCCAATAATTGTCGAAAGTCTGTTACAATCCACAACATGTAAGAGGGAAGAGAGAGAGAGAGAGAGAAAGAGAAGAGATGGAGAACCTGCCATGGAGGCAGGCTAGGGGAGGAGTGAGGGTATCGGGGACATTGGTGGTGGGAGGCGGGCAATGATGGAGGGATGGGTGCTGGAACACTGTATGGCTGTATGGCTGAAACCCAAACATGAACATTTTTGTAGTTGTCAAAAAAATAAATAAATAAATTTAAAAAACTAAAAAAATATGCTTATGGCCCACCAGAGCTATACTCAGTGGTGCTCAGGGGCCACGAGGGCCACATGTGGTGATGCTCGTGGATGAATGGGCTGCTAGGGAACTTGGAATTTCACACACAGGGACATAAATGCTATACTGCTTGGCTCATAGTTGGGGCTATAGCCAATGTTTTAGTGTACAAACTGATTAACCAAAAGAAAAATTAGGTTTCCAAGTAGAACTAGTTAAAAAACCCTTAGTATGTTAATGAATTTTATAGGCCTCCCAAAAATGACCTACAGTCACTTACTCAGGAACTCACGAGTTAGGGGAAAATACTCAAACAAGTTGAGGATGATTAAAATAAGCATATAAGATCACAGGCAGTGTGGTATGGGATTTTCTTCATTCTTTTTTCACTGTAGATTTGATTTGATGATATCATTTAATTGTTTTATTCAGCAGACTTTCCTTTTATCCTTCTCCAGGAAAGTCTATGCTAGGAAAGAAAATGGACTATGGAGAGGAAACAAATCTGAAGAAGAGAAACAAAAAACAACTAATGGGAAATGAGCATGAAGTCTAAAGAACCTTTTATTCCATGGCGAAGCCTACCAGAAAGTCATCACAGATAAAACAGACTCAGGTAAGAACATAGTTTGCTCAGCTGTCTTCACCCATCTTCCAGTGCACAGCGTTAGCTCATCCATGCATGAATAGTGACCAGAGGGGAAAAAAAGGGACACAGCATAGACCCAAAATCATGGGCTACTTTCAGCAGTATTTATCTATATAGTGTTTCTGAAATGGTTATACTGCCCAAAACACAAATATCGATAAATCGTAATATGGCACCAGTCTTTAGGAATAACAACCAGGTACTGGACGAGCTGAAATATATGGAAAACCTTCCAGCCTGGATGAGGCAGTGATTCATTTCAACTGGAATTGGTACTGATTCCAAATATGAGCTGACGTTTGCAGTCAAGGATCTCAGCCAAATCACTGTTTACAGGCTTATCAGTCAAATCACTGTTTACAGTGTTTGACCCACTGGCATAGAATCCTATATGCCTACATAACACTGTGTTGAGCTAGGGCAGCAATTACATAAAGCAATAAATGGAGAGTAGAAAATACTACAAGGATCCACCAATACGAGCACTACCCCAAAGGTAATAACCTAACAGAGTATCAGAATGGCCTTTGGAAGTTGCAGCTGAGGTAACACCTGAAATGGTAATTCCCAGCATGAGGCACAAAACTTCTAGGATAAAAAATACATTATCAACTATGATGATGGAACACAAACAAAGGATGGATGTGAAAGTGATTCATATGCCATTTTTCCAAATGACCCATTTGGAAAAAAATTGTGTTTCCTATGGTTAAAAAAATCTAAATTCTGAAGGTCTAGAGATCTTTAAATGTCTGGATTGGAGCAATCCAGTACCTGGGAGAAAACTTGCAAAGAATTTTTTTAATCATGAAACTTTTGTAAAAAGTTTCATATAACCTAGGTATTGTGAAAAGAGCAGAATTTCTATAAAGAGATGAGCAGATATGGAAGGAAGTCACAATTTTGGCAAGCATGCTTCATGCAGATCATTAAAAGGAGATAAATTGTTGTTTCACTATGGTCCATGTCGGAGGACATGTGTGGCACTTAGATTTTTTTTCTGGAGAATTTTTGATGCTGCATTTACAAACTGTGGTGGTTAAGATGTCAGTAGAACAGTACATCTGATAAGGATGTGCAGTACCCAGAAATCTACCTTAGAGAGGGCGATCAATGTTTCTCAGCCTTTTGCTGCTTGTTGTCTCCTTATTTGCTACCTGTACTTCCAGTAATCCTCTAGTGTTATGCTGCCTTTATGACCCTGTTTATGTGCTTTTCACCTGTGTATCCCTTGGGGACACATCTCCCAGTTAAGCAACAGGGATCTAGCTAAATCTACCAAGTAATGCATCTACACTCATAGAGGTGCTGAGATTGTGGGGATTAGGAAAGAGGCTAGATGAGTGTTGTGACCCAAAGACCAAGCCTTGTAGGGAAAGCAATATTTCGCCACATTAACCCTTTTCTTGCAAATTTACCAGGAAACAGATAAATCAAAATCTTAGAGAAGTATTATCCCCCATGAGGCAAAATTAATCAAATGAATCCCTCAGTCATTGGGCTGTAAAAAGATTCAAAGCGCACTTAGCCTTCAAACAGATAGTCAAGGCAGGGACAAATACCAGCCCATTACCCAAGAATCCCATGTGGAAGCTATAAAAATTCATCCATTGTGGGGCGAAGTGATAGTACAAATGGTAGGGAATTTGTCTAGCTTGCGCCAACCTGGGTTCCATCCTGGCATCCCATATGGTGCCCTTAGCACAGCCAGGAGTAATTCCTGAGTGCAGAGACAGGAGTAGTGGCTGAGCATCACTGGGTGTAAGCCCAAAGCCAAAAATCATAATCACTGTATCACTGTCTCTCCCGTTCATCATCAATTTGCTCGAGCGGGCACCAGTAACATCTCCATATGTCCTGTCTCATGCAAGTAGAGCCCAAGGGCACCTGCTTGCTCCAGAAATATAAGAGCCTCAAACAATTCTATCAGGTCATGGGAATGAGGTCTATAATTGTTACTGATATTTGGCATAACAAATACGAAATGGGTAGCTTGCCAGGCTCTGCCGTGTGGGTAGCATATTCTTGTAGTCATCTCTAAATTCAGCATTTATTGATGAACAGCACAGCCACTTGCAGCCGCGTGAGGTGGGCTGCGATGGCGAGGGTGAAGTCCGGATGTGGAAAATGGAGGCCCTCATGGAGAGGCGGGGGTCGTCTGGCTTGTTGCGAGGCTCTGATGGGGTGGCGGGCCAGGGCTAGAACACGCATCCCTCCCAGGCACCTCATGAGTGGCTGGGCACAAGGAGAGCCAGTAGCAGCTCTGCCCCATGTCTGTGAGTCTCTGGATCAGCATACCTGGGCCAGATTTAAAAAAAGACTGCTGCAGGGAGATCTCGATGATCCGGGCAGTGATAGGCTGGTCTGCTGGGTGGAGTTCTGACAAGGGGAAGTCCGGATGTGGAAAATGGAGACCCTCATGGAGTGGGGGGTCGTCTGGCTTGTTGCGAGGCTCTGCTGGGATGGCAGGCCAGGGCTAGAACACGCCATCCCTCCCTGGGCACCTCGTGAGTGGCTGGGCACAGGGAGAGCCAGTAGCAGCTCTGCCCCATGTCTGTGAGACTCTGGATCAGCATACATGGGCCGGATTTAAAAAAGACTAAAAGCAGGGTGGATCTCGATGAGCCGGGCTGTGATAGGCTGGTCTGCTGGGTGGAGTTCTGATGAGAGGGAAGTCCGGATGTGGAAAATGGAGGCCCGCATGTAGTGGGGGGGTCGTCTGGCTTGTTGCGAGGCTCTGCTGGGGTGGCAGGCAAGGGCTAGAACATGCCATCCCTCACGGGCACCTGAGCAGCTGGGCACAGGGAGAGCCAGTAGCAGCTCTGCCCCATGTCTGTGAGTCTCATAAATCATAATAACAATTTCAATGCATTCACTCAACAAAAAAACCTTAAAAGATGGTATATGCCCCTAAGTAAAATAGTTGAGGTCTTAGAATGCAAAGTGTTTGTAATAATACAACCAGGAACATGTAGAACAGGAGGAGGGAACAGAATAGATGACAAATAACTGACAGATATAAATGCATGCCAGCAAGCATAGAATAAGACTTTTGGGGCCTTTTAGATGTGGGGGCAAAATCAGAAAAGGAAAGTATCAGAGGCATTATTTTTAAAGTGCCTTCTAATAGTCTATGTGAAATATCCTAGCCTCTGCGCTTCACTGAACATTGATGTGCTTAGTAACTACTGTCCTTAACATCTCTGTCAAATCAGAGGCAATGGCTCACCTGTTGGAACTTAGTACGGGTGAATAATGGTGAGCTGAAGGATGGCTGCTCAGACAACCCTAAAGTGTGAACAATCTACGTCTGCTATCTCCTTATATGTTTGTCTCATTCTCTGTGTCGAACCTCTGCTGGACAAAAGTGGAATGTGCCAATCAAACTGGCATTAGACAAAACCAATTATATCTCAAGTGAATACCCTCTTTGCTGAAATCTCCCCCAGCTTTCTCACAGGTAATGTTACCAAGAGGATTCCCCCAATAAACTTTCAATTCAATATCTTTTATAAAAACACATATAACTTCTGAGTTACAGTCAAATAATCAGTATGAGTTTCATCAAAATATACAAAAATTATCCCTATACTCTGAAATTTTCAGTCTGGTCAACTCTAAACTTATATGCTAACCACATGAAGCTGGTATGATCTTCAGCTCTACTAAGTTCACTCTTTCTGATATGAATGAAAACCTGGAATTATTCCAAATGGTAAGTAAAATAAATAATTTATAAAACATCATAAAAGGTTAAATATAAAAAGAAGAAACATTTTTTTAAATTTTGAGTTAACTCTGGTGCTCAGGGTTGTTCCCACTGCAGCACTCCATGGTACTCAGGAGATCAGGTAGTACAAAAGCCAAATCCGGGCCTCCTGTGTACAAAGCATGGGCACCAGACCATCTGACTATCTTTATTTCCTGAGAAGTCAACTGTATGAAATAGCAAATGAAGTTTCTAGGATGTTTTCACAATATAAATCAGACTGACTAAAAATAGTTATGGGTTTACTTAGAATTGAATAAATATGAGTGATAGGCTATGTGATGTTTACTACTACATAATCACTGGTAGCATTATATATTTGATCTCTTGTGACAAGTACAGTGGTTACATTCTTTTTTCAGCCAAGGGTCAGTGGCACCTTTGTGTGTTATCAAATGAACATGCCTATAAAAGTTGTATTGTCTCCTGATCACCTGACATCCCATTATTCATCGATTTGTTTGAGCGGGCACCAGTAATGGGTCCATCTGTTCCTGTCATGTGCCAATATAGCCCAATGGCATCTGCTCACTCCAGGAATACGAAGAGCCTCAAACTGTTTGTTCAGGGTCTTGACAAAGAAGTCTGGGGCGGAGGCGATAGTCCAGCGGGTAGGGCGTTTGCCTTGCACACCGGCCGGCCTGTGCCGGCCCGTGTTCGATCTCTGGCGTCCCATATGGTCTCCCAAGCACCGCCAGGAGTAATTCCTGAGTTCAGAGAGCATTGCCGGGTGTGACCCAAAAAGCAAAAAAAAAAAAAAAAAAAAGTCTGACCATGTTGTAGGTAGGTGGCCACGTGATCTTTTGACATCCTGTGGGATCTAGTCGGTAACGGCTCCTAATCCAGTGGTTACCTCCAAGTCACATTACATGTCCAGTCCATCTGATTTTCAATGCCTTGGCAAATGAGACAGCGTCCCTGACTCTGGATCCTTGACGGGGAGGGAGAGGGAATTGGGAACATTGGTGGTGGGAAATGGGCACTGGTGGAGAGATGGGTGCTGGAACACTGTATGACCTAAACCCAAACATGAACATCTTTGCAACTGTATATCTCATGGTTGTATAATAAAATATTAAAGAAATAATTGAGTTAGAATTTAAATACTAATTTTTTATTACTTTATCCATATATATGTGATAATATGACAAAGAAAATGTTATATAAAACATAAGCAATAATAATGAGTATTTACAGTGTTGGATTTATGTAATTATTTGCATTATAAAAGAATTACAAAATTTTAAAAATTTACATAAGAAAACCTCCAGCCAATAAATTAGGTCACAGATTTATAGAGTTTATTAAAACATATTTCTGCAAACTGAATTGTCTTTTAACTAAATATAAATTACTTGAGTTCCTAGGAACAGATACTAAATTTTCACTTTAAATTTGTTCCAGCTTTTTTCTACTATCGTAAAAGTAAGTTTGATGGAGTATAAATTGCAGGTATTGATTTTGCACTTTTGCTGATACAGTCTCCAATATAAGCTTTTGACACTAATCTTGTGTTTCATTACTATTTCTTATCTGTCTGAGCATCAGTTTTTTCACCTGTCAAATGGAAATATTACCTACCTTAGAGGATAACTGTAAAGAATAAAATAATGTTGGGAATACAGGTAACATGATGAAATATTGTAAGAGTTCAACAAAGGTAGATGGCATAGGAGGTCTCATGGGCATTAATATTGGAAATTTTATTGGTGAGAGCCTGAAAACGGATTTTGTTTAGCTTAAAAGCTGTCAGTTCTCTTTCTGATTCTTCCTCCCTTTTAACGTTTTGAGGCTTCAAAATAAAATACAAACCCACTAACCCTATCATTGCATTTACGCTGTTCAATAAATGCATAACAATGTTTCAATTCTGGCACTAATAATTTGGCAAGTATCCTGACTAGAATATATTTTATGCCTCAAGACTTAAATGCCTGGTGACATATTAATACATCATGAAATTCTATCAAGGTGCAGTGGCCTTATAGAATTAAGAAGAACAAAGACTATATCCATACTTTATCACATATGTTTCCTAGCCTGTAAGTATGTATCATCAGGTGTCTCAGTAATGTGTCCTTCATGGGTAACTTATAATTTCAAATTCCAGAGGTAAGTTATACTGAGTTCAGAATACTAACATCCTGCTATTTATAATTGTACTACATTTGAAGGGAACATCAAATAGGCATATTTTATTAATAAAGTTTATACTGTAAATTCCTTTCATTCATGAGAAATAAAAAACATGTTATAGGTAGTATACACACCTATAACCTATGTAGGTTATAGGTTATGTCTTTCTGATTCTTCCTCATGCACCTATAACCTATAACCTATATAGATTATAGGTTATAGGTGGTATACACACACACACACACACACACACACACCGATCATCTTATAGACCAAGTAAGAATGGCATTAAAAGACTTTTAAGTGAAATATACAATGTGAACTTTGTTCTGTTTATACTCAGGACTTAGACCTGGGCTCTTCACTCAGAGCTCACTTGCAGAGGTGCTAGGGTACCATATGGGTTGCTGGGAATCGAATCTAAGTCAGTGCATGCAAAAGGAAGCACCTAGCCACTGTACTATTTACCCAACTCTGCAATGTGAACTTTAAAAATATTAAATATATTCAGTAAATTACTGAAAGCATCAAAGTAATTGATAAACTACTAGTTTATTTCAATGTATACAGATCTAATTATCTATATCCATAGTTAATGGTCTTATTACTTAACTTCCTCTAAGATACTATAAGTGTCTAAAGGTAAGAGTTTTAGAGGTAAGAGATGCTCTTATCAGTTTTCCCAAGATCAATATAGATATTGTAGGAAACAGGTGCTGTGAGAACACATGGGTTTGCATTTATTTCAATCCATCAGAAACAGAATGACATGAGACACAAAACTCAGGTTTTAGAGTTAGACATCCATGGGTTCAGAATGATTTAAGTCGCTTGGTAGATCCACTTTTGACTTTATATTTACTCCTTTATAAGGTCTCAAAACTGTAGCCATAAAAAAACTGAAACTGGATTTCCTATACGTTCATTTGCATGATAAGTGAAGTCTGAGATGGAGCTTCAGCTACTGTAATTGTAGTATCCCTGTTCCCCCCTGATACTACAGTGGGAAGATACCATCCTTCCCACTGTAGTATCAGGGGGAACAGGATACTACAACAGGGATACTACACCTCTGTTTTTGGGGTCTGCATGATCAAAGCTTTTTGCATACTGACACTGAAAACCATTTTTGTTCTTTTGCTGTCTCTAATGAGTCTATAGTGAAATTCTCCAGAGGTTCCATGATGTGACATTGCAATCCACTGAATGCAGTAAAGACACATATGTGTATACATATACCTACATACACCATCTTTATATGTATATATATATGAAAATGCAATGCATTGTCTTCCAAATCAGACAAAAAATATCTTTAGAAATTTTTTAAACAACCAATACAATATATCAGTGCACCTTTATCAATAAAATATCATTAGTCTTTATATTAACATGTAACGGATTTATAATACTTTGAATTTTAGTGGTGTTCAGTGTGACCACTGAAGCTCAGGGGTGCGGGGTTCAAATCAGATGCACCATGGCACAGTCCTATGCAAAGTTTCTTACCTCGTGTGCTATCTCTCTGCTCCTACCTCAAAATTTCCCCTCAAGTTATACTATATTTTCTTTTCTTTTTTTTTTTTTTTTTTTTGGTCACACCTGGCAATACTCAGGGGTTACTCCTGGCTCCTTGCTCGGAATTACTCCTGGTGGTTTCTGGGGGACCTATGGGACGCTGGGGATAGAACCCAGGTTGGCTGCATGCAAGGCAAACATCCTACCCACTGTGCTATGGCTCCAGCCCCATAGCTCTCCATAAAGAATGAATTTGGTATAGTATTGTATTAATTTCTTGGGGGATGCTGTAGCAAATTACATAAATATAATGACTTATAAAAAACAGAATATTTTTTGATCACTTGACATCCCATTATTCGTCAATTTGCTCGAGCGGGTGCCAGTAATATTTCCATTTGACCCTATCACGTGCCAGTGTGGCCCAATGGCATGTGGTTGCTTCAGGAATACAAAGATCCTCAAACCGTTCCTTCAACCGGTTCCTTCAGGGTCTTGACGAAGAAGTCTGACCATCTTGTAGGTGGGCGGCCACGTGATCTTTTGACGTCCTGTGGGATCCAGTCGGTAATGGCTCTAGTCCAGTGGTCATCTCCAAATTGCATTACAGGTCCAGCCCATCTGATTTTCAATGCCTTGGCAAACGAGACAGCGTCCCTGATTCTGGAATAGCGATGGAGGTCAGAACTCCGGATTCCTCCTCTCACTTGAGTGAGACGTGATATTCCAAGCATAGCTCTTTCGATTCCTATCTGGGAGACCCGAATAGCATTCTCATCCTGCTTTCATAGGGCCCAGGTCTCTGAGGCGTATGTTAATGCAGGGACAACAGTGGAGTTGAAGAGATGTGCCCGGTGCTGGAAGTTCTTTGTCTTTTTAACTATTTCTTCAATGCTTTTGAAGGCATTCCATGCTGCTCTCTTCCTCCTGTGCAGCTCAGGCTTTTAGGTCGTTCATCATGTTGACTTCTCGACCTAGGTACACATAACTGCTGCATTCAGAGATGTTTGTTCCATTGAGAGAGAATGGGGCCTCTGGAACTAGTTCATTTTTCATGAACATAGTTTTGCTGAGAAAATTATTCTCTCACAATTCTAGAATATAAAGTCTAAAATCAAGTTGTCAAAACCATTCTAGACTCTCTGGAAGCTCTCTGGGCAAATCCATTATTTTTCTCTTTCATCTTCAAGTGTCTGACAGCATACCTTAGTTTGTGGCCACATCTCTCTCTGCCCCTATCTTCGCTTTCTCTTCCAAGTTATGTATCTCAAAATTCCCTCTGTATCTGAGATGTTTTTCTACCTTAAAACTCCCTCTTGTGAAAGGGCCCATATAAATAACCTGACCTCACAGCTGAAAATATTAGAAAAAAGACCAACAAGGGAAGCCCAACCCAGGCAGAAGGAAGGAAATAGTGAAACTTAGGGAGGAAATCAACGACCTGGAAACCAAAAAAACAATCCGAACGATTAATGAAACCAAGAGCTGGTTTTTTGAAAAATTAAACAAGATCGACAAGCCACTGGCAAGACTTGTAAGGACAGGGAAAGAGAAACCCAAATAAACAGAATCAGAAATGAAAATGGTGACATCACAACAGAAAAAACAGAAATACAAGAGATCATCAGAGGTTATTTTGAGAACCTGTATGCCACAAAACATGAGAACCTAGAAGAAATGGATAAATTCCTGACAAACCTCCCACGATTGAAACAAGAAGACCTCCAATACCTAAATAAGGCTATCACCATCGGGAAATTGAAACAGTAATTAAAAGTCTGTCCAAACACAAAAGCCCAGGTCCAAATGGGTTCACTGGCGAATTCTACCAAACCTTTAAGGATGACCTACTGCCAGTCCTGTTCAAGCTCTTACAGGAAATAGAAGAAACAGAAACACTCCCAAACAGCGTCTACGAGGCGCATATCACCCCTGATACCCAAAGCAGGGAGAGACAATACAAAGAAGGAAAATTACAGACCAATCTCCTTGATGAACACAGATGCTAAGATCTTCAACAAAATACTAGCAAACAGAATCCAAAGACTCATCAAAAAGATCATACATCATGACCAAGTAGGATTCATCCTGAGAATGCAAGGATGGTTCAACATTCGCAAATCAATCAACATAATACATCACATCAATAAGAGAAAAAATAAAAACCATATGGTCCTATCGATAGATGCAGAAAAAGCATTTGACAAGATCCAGCACCCGTTCATGATTAAAACCCTCCAGAAAATGGGAATTGAAGGAAGCTTCCTCAAGATAGTCAAAGCCATCTACCAAAAGCCCACAGCGAGTATCATTCTCAATGGGGAAAAATTGAAAGACTTCCCCTTAAGATCAGGAAAACGACAAGGTTGCCCTCTCTCACCTCTTTTTATTCAATATACTTTTTATTCAATGTACTGGAGGTACTCGCCATAGCAACCAGAGAAGAAAAGGACATTAAGGGCACCCAGATAGGCAAGGAAGAAATCAAGCTATCATTATTTGCAGATGACATGATATTATACTTAGAGAACCCTAAACTCTCGACCCAAAAACTCTTAGAAACAATAGATAGGTATAGTAGAGTGGCAGGGTACAAAATCAATACCCAAAATTCGGTGGCTTTCCTATACACAAATAACGAAAGAGAAGAAAGGGATATTAAGAAATCGATTCCATTCACAATTGTGCCACAGAAAATCAAATACCTAGGAATCAGCTTAACCAAGTGTGTAAAGGACCTATACAAAGAGAACTACAAGACACTGCTTCAAGAAATAAAAGAGGACACGAGGAAATGGAAACACATTCCCTGCTCCTGGATGGGGAGAATTAACATTGTCAAGATGGTAATACTCCCTAGAGCTTTGTACAGATTCAATGCGGTTCCTATAAGGATTCCCATGACATTCTTTAAAGAAATTGACCAAACACTTCTGAAATTCGTATGGAATAACAAACCCCCACGGATAGCTAAAGCAATCCTTGGGAAGAAGAAGATGGGAGGCATCACCTTTCCCAACCTCAAACTGTACTACAAAGCAGCAGTAATTAAAACAGCGTGGTACTGGAATAAAAACAGACCGGTGGACCTATGGAATAGAGTTGAGTATCCTGACACCCACCCTCAAAGACATGATCAGTTAATCTTTGATAAAGGTGCAAAGAGTCCAAACTGGAGTAAGGAAAGCCTCTTCAACAAGTGGTGCTGGGAAAACTGGACAGCTACATGCAAAAAAAATGAATTTGGACCTGTGTCTAACACCTTGCACAAAAATCAGATCAAAATGGATTAAAGATCTCAATGTCAGACCTGAATCCATAAAGTACGTTGAAGAAAATATAGGAAAAACCCTCCACGACATCGATGCTAAAGACATCTTCAAAGGTGAAACACCACTAACAAAGCAACTAGAAGAAAATATAAATATATGGGACTACATGAAACTGAAGAGCTTCTGCATCTCGAAAGAAACAGTGACCAAGATAGAAAGACAGTCGACAGAATGGGAAAGAATATTCACCCAATACCCATCTGATAAGGGGTTAATATCCAGGATATATCAGGCACTGGTACAAATACATAAGAAAAAAAACAGCCAACCCCATTAGAAAATGGGGAGAGGAGATGAACAGAAACTTTGACAAGGAAGAAATCCGAATGGCCAAAAGGCATATGAAAAAATGCTCATCATCACTAATCATCAGAGAGATGCAAATCAAAACAACAATGAGATATCACCTCACACCACAGAGAATGGCCCATATCCAAAAGGGTAAAAGCAACAAGTGCTGGCGTGGATGTGGGGGAAAAGGGGACTCTCATACACTGTTGGTGGGAATGTCGACTTGTACAACCTTTCTGGAAAACAATATGGACATTCCTCCAAAGACTAGAAATTGAGCTCCCCTTTGACCCAGCCATACCGCTCTTGGGAATATACCCTGGAAAGCCAAAAACACACAGCGGAAACACAATCCACACTTTTATTTTCATAGCAGCACTATTCACAATAGCCAGAACCTGGAAACAACCAGTATGCCCGAGAACTGATGACTGGATAAAGAAACTGTGGTACATCTACACAATGGAATACTATGCAGCTGTCAGAAAAAAATGAAGTTATGAAATTTTGCTACAAATGGATGGATATGGAAAGAATCATGTTGAGTGAAATTAGTCAGAAGGAAAGAGAGAGACATAGAATGACTGCATTTATTTGCATGACATAAATATACTAGGTGATCTTACCGAAAGTGGAAATTACCACAAGCGTGTGGGAGTCAGAGGTCAGTTTAGATAGAGAAGGGAACATGTGTGAATTAATGTCTAAAGTTCTGATGCTAACATAGAACTGAGCATTAAATACAGACAAAAAATGCAAATGATGGCTTCTAAGTGTGCGTAGTGCACTTAGAAGTGTACAATGTGTGGGAGAAGGAGGAGAGAGAGAGGGAGAGGAGAGGAGATAAAGAACCTGCCATTTAGGCAGGATGTGGGAGGGGGAGGGAATTGGGGACATGGGTGGTAGCTGGGGGGCACTGGTGGAGGGCGGGGTGCTGGAACACTGTGTGACTGAAACCCCAAGCGTGAACAGCATTGTAATTGTATATCTCGCGGTGGTATAATAAAATGTTTAAAAAAAAAACTCCCTCTTGTGGACCAGTGAGATAGTGCAATGAGGAAGCCTCTTGCCTTACATGCAGCCAGTCGAATTTTAACCCTGACACCAAATATGGGTTCTTGGGAAGTCACTGTGCTCTGAACACAAAGCCAGGAGTAAACCCAAGTACTATACTGATTGCTTCATAAAGACTGGAAAAAAAAATAAATAACTTCCTCTTTCATTCAGAACCCACAAGTATTATAAGAAGAAATATTCTCAAGATCATTGGTTCCAAATACATATTGCATAGAAGTCATGGGCTCTGAGTTTAGTAAATAGACGTATCTCTTTAAAAACTTTTGGGTCACCCGGTGAGTCCACAGGGATCACTCCTGGTGTTCTCAGGGAATCACTCCAGGTGAGGTTCAGGGAACATTTGTGATGCTGGGAGGGAACTTGAGTCTGCTACGTGGAGGGCGGAGGGCAAGCACCAACCTCCTTACTAAGGCTCCAAGTCCTAGATGAAGCTTTTCGAGGGCCAAAATCATTGTCCTCAAGCCCACTGTCAAAAAATTTTACTAGACTGTTAGTAAGATATAAAGAAAATGCTTCTCTTACACAGCTGATGAAAGTTAAACTAGCATAATGATGTTTTGAGTGTCCAGGAAAGATTCTGTCAAAGCCAAAACAACAACAAAAGACACTGGTTTTATGCATGTTTCCCTGGTTACGCTGACTATGATGTCTACCTCTAAGAAGGCACTTGGTCCATATGTGAATGTGTAAGGATATTCACTCACCATGTTTCTAATATTAGAAAACATAACTCTAACTTACAATGACCAGGAACAGAGTTTAAATTATACTTGAAAAGTGCTAATGTGTAGCAGCTGCAATGATAGCACAGCAGGTAGGGCATTTGCCCTGCACACAGCCAAGCTGGTTTCAATCCCGGCATCCCATATTGTCCCCAAGCACTGCCAGGAGTAATTCCTAGTATAGAGCCAGGATTAACCCCTGAGCATTGCCGGGTGTGACCCAAAAGTGCCCCTCCAAAAAGTGCTAATGGGGGGTCTATATTGTACTGTACATGTATATAATTCAATAGTTGCATTCATGCAATGACAGCATATACAGCCTTCAAAATTAGGGGTAAAATTCCATGTTTACAACATATAAAATGATTCCCAGTATCATCAAACTATAAGGTAATGATATGTAAGCAATGATTATATTTTTGTATAAAAGGAACATCTAAAAGAATCAGAAGAGCTATAATCCAAATATTGCTATAGTTGGATCACTGGAATTTTACTTATTCAATTCTATCATTTTTAATTTATTAAAAATTCTCTCTAGTGAGTTACTTAAAATATTATAAATGATAACAAAATAATTTGTTAGTTACATTTAAACTGCTCTTTTTTTTTGCTTTTTGAGTCAAAGCCAACTAATCCTGGCTTTCCCCCTTGGCAACCATCCTAGCAACGACTCTTTCCTAGGAGAAAGCCCTACGTAGAGGAAGCTTGGGAAAACCCTCTAAAAGCCAACTCGAACAAAGGACGCTCATGCTATGCTGGGCAAACCCATGTACTACTGTGTCCAGTGCCCAAGCACATGCACAAGGACCCGGAAGCCCTGGGCAAGCCCTAGGACAGGTTTTCCTTTCCTGCAAAGAGCAATTCCTTACTCTAGCCTGGGTGCACAGCCCCTCGAGAAATCGGTGGCGGGGATTAAGTCCCATTATGAAAAGGATTAGTGGACGTCACATGTGGCTTGACAGCTTCTTAGTGGGATTGGTGGGACCCTTGGTCCACACCATAAAGGGATTCACTGCAGACTTTATCAGCCCTAGCCTTCACAGCTGGTCCCTGGGTGGCCGAGGTGGAATCTGAAAAGTAGCCATCTCTCTCCTGTCCACTTCAATCGCCCCCACTTCCTGGAGGGCCACTGACTTCATACTCTTCCAGTATCCAAAATACTTTGGGCCACATAAAAATATTAATACCAGGATCACTAGTGATATTTTAAGTACAATTGTATAAATATCATTTTATCTTAAACCTATCAATAATTATCTATATAAAATTATATCACAACAAATGATAATAAAAACCTTTATTTATTGAGTACATGAATGTACATAAACATTCATATTAACAATAAAAAAGCAAGCTTTAAACAGACTCTATTCTATAAGCCATTTAAATCCAATTATATGTGTGAGTGGTTGGGTAAATGAGCTATTAAATGAATTGTATCCACAAATTTTAATTATACATATAAATTATATAATTTAATTGTTTCTAGATGAGGCTCTAATCTTATTAGATATCATGATAAGTGAACTGTTATCCACAAAAGAAATCATGACCTTTGCTGGATTTTTTTTTGATTTTTTTTTTGTTTTTGTTTGTTTGGGGGGTCCCCACCTGACAATGCTCAGGGGGTACTCCCGGCTCTGCACACAGGAACCACTTCTGGCAATGCCGGAGGACCACATGAGGTGTCAGAAATCAAACCCAGCACCAAAGACAAGTGCCTTACTTGTTATACTATCTCTCTGGGTCAAAATACATCTTTTGAAATTTATTTTGATTTATATTTAAATCACAAAACAAAGATCTTTTATAAACTACTAGTACAGAGTTTAATTTCTAGCTTAAACCATAAACTCTGAAATTGCTCTTTTGCTATCATTAAGTGCTAACCACCAATTCTTCCAAAGCCAATAAATATTCACTTCTATTGGTATTTGCTTCCTCATGTGGAAAATGGATTAATCAAAAATATGTCCTCTTAGAGGTTTATGGAGTACTTTATGTAGCTCTTCATAAAATGAATAATGAAAATTGTAGAGTGTTCACTGGCAGAACATTTGCATTAATATTAAGGTTAGAACTAATACACAATTCACTTAACAAACAAGAAAATGATATTTTTTAATCTGTTTGCCTACTAAGTGCAAGGCATTTCAAATCAAGTCACAACAACCATTTTCCTACATTTTCTTACAACAAAAAACTCCATTTTTTTACATCTTAAGTAATCTAAGTTTCAGCCTCATATTTATCAACAGAATCAACTATTCTCCTGTTCAATTATTCTCCTGTCTGATAGAAAACTAGGGTAGATGATGTCCTTTCACATCTCTGCTCATCACTGAGAAATTCAGGGCTCCCCTAAGTAAGCCTCTCCTAATACAGAAGTTATTCATAAAGGACAAACAAACAAACACAAGTCCTGCTCTTTTCCTCAGTACACAGGCTTCTTAAAAAATTAAATACTCCAGAAAAACATTTATAGATGTCCCAGCAAAGGCAAAGGTAACAGACCTCTGGGCTCATGGACTCATGGGATGGTAGGTAAGAGGGAGGGGGCAGAAAAGATCAAACCCATGCCTGGGGGAAGAAAACTAAAAGTCCAGTGATTTTATTAGGCACTGGCTGAGGTTGGTGGGAATCCCTAAAAGGATGCACTAGGATCTTTGCTTAGCTGAGAAGAGCCTAAACAATGTTTCTTCCTCTTATTTCTAATTTTACTAACTTCAGACAAAAATTGAATTGACAACATGCCTATGAACCATATCTCAGGACCCAAATATCTCATTCTATTATCCACAAAGCTGAAAAAGATTAAAAAAACATTCTAGCAACTGCAAGAATTCATCTTTTTGTTTTTATGACTAAAAAAATCGTTTCATCTTTATGATTACCAAAAGTTTTTAATATAAATTTAAATTCACACATACTAGGTGAAAAAATATTTGAAGGTGACTGTAGCCATCAAGACTTTTTATAATTTCAAAGATAAGATTACTCATTTACACTGAATTATCTTGAACTGTTTTTTCTTTAAAGCCATCTGGGAATGCCTTCAAACTGTGACCAAATATTGAGCATACTGTTCTCCGTGGGATTCTGACTTAACTCAGGGCATATCTGAAAGTTCAGAGTTATTAATCACAAGTTGGGGTGAGGGTGGGGGAAATTTATTTTGATTTACATTTCTTAAATCAGGGGGTTGCCTTTATTATTTATTTCTTAGGAATGATTTTTCTTTCTTATTTTTGAAGTGCAAATACAAGAGAACAGAAAAGTTGATAACTAAATTTAGAACTTACTCTTCACTTACTTCCCCCAAACCAATTTATTTCTGTATTTCCCAAGCAGTATAAATCAGACATTTACCACTATGGTTTATTCTACTGAGAAAATCATCCTTTAAACCTAAATTATAGTCATGTTCATCCAACATATATGTAATGCTTAGTATATAACGAAGTCTGTGTAAGCAAGCATACAGGGAAATAAAGCCTAACATGCATCTTCCTTTTGTGAGCTAAAATTTGATTTACCTTTTATTAACTTTTCAGTTGTTACTTTTTAAAACTGTAAGTCTAAGGGAAAATTTCAGAACAGGTTTAAGTATCAAGTTTTAAAAAAAAAGTCAAAGGTTTTTAAAAATGGTTGCACAAGTCAACCCTACAAGAGAGTTAACCAAAGATCTAACAAACTCATGTTTTATAGTTTGCATAAAGCAATTTTCCTTATTCTTCAGTTCAAAATGCTTTTACATTCCTGCACTCAGTTATTGAACATCTGCTATAAGCTAGGCATCATGCCACATGCCGAGGACACCGTGCTAAGCAAGGCAGTGAAGCAAACTACCTTCATGGACACTAACAAGAGAAAAAGAGAGCTGGAAGAAATGTATATGGATAATGCCTCCTCTCCCCACCTACACACCCACTAGCATCACATATTACAATTGTTTGTAGTGCCTTCTACAGAGTACTGCATTAACAAGTTTGTCCCTACAGAATCAGTTTGCCTGTCTTTTCCTTCTTATAAGACCGTTAATCTCTGAGGGCAGGAAACCTACCTTTTAGAACCTCATTAACAAGCAGATGCCTACAGGTTCACACTGACCCAGTAATTTCCCTGTAAAATGATAATGACTATGTTCACTTCCAGGTAAAAACTGTAGCAAAAGAAATAAATGGCATCTTGAATTCTATGGATTGTTGCTAACTTCTTGGTACAGCAGGGTACCTCTATGAAGGCTTCATTAGTTACCCAACATAATTGATAATCCACATGCATGCACAGTGCTCAGCCTTTCCAATCATCTCACAAACCCAAGTTCCTATCTCTAATCCTTAAAGATCAATTGTGAGACCATGTCAATGTCTTTTACTTTAAATCTCCTCTCAAGTTGACTTGATAAAGCACTTAAAGTTTTGACTTATTCATACCTTTGGGTCAAAATAAAACAAAAAAAAAGACTCAAAACCTTTTCTTAAAAAAATATGCTATTTAGACCTGGAGAGCTAGTATGGGTTACACAGCTAATACAACCCTGGAGAGGTTTTTACAGCCTGTAGATTCGTTGTCCAGCCAGTTGTGATTTCTGAGTGCAAAGCCAACAATAAGCCCTGAGCAGCACGTAGCATTGCTCAAAAAATGTCTTCCCGTTCATCATCGATTTGCTCGAGCGGGCACCAGTAACATCACCATAGATCCTGTCTCATGCAAGTAGAGCGCAAGGGCACCTGCTTGCTCCTGGAACATAAAGAGCCTCAAACCATTCCATCAGGTCATGGGAATGAGGTCTATAATTGTTACTGGTATTTGGCATATCAAATACAACACGGGTAGCTTGCCAGGCTCTGCCATGTGGGTAGCATACTCTTGTAGTCATCTATAATCCAGCATTTATTGAGGAACTGTGCTGCCACAAGCGGCTGTGAGAGTGCTCAAAAACAAGAAAACAAAACAAAATATGGCTTTTTATATGGCTAGAATTGCCTCTCCTTAATTCTCATTCTACTTGCTTCCCATAGTTCTAGAACAAGGAAAAATTATTTATTTAAGAGAATTGCCTTGGTACTTAAATACAATAGCCAAGATATAAAAAGAACCCAAAAATCCAACTATGGATGAATGGAACAAGAATTCATGGTAAAATTACACAATGGAATACTATGCAGCGCTAAAAAGGGGGAAAATACATCCATTTACTAACAAGGATGGAAGTAGGAGATCATGCTGAGTGAAGTCAATTAGAAAGAAAGGGTGGTACAGAATGACCTTTCTTATATGTGGGACTTACAGCTATAAACATAAGTCCAAAGTTAACAGAAGAAGAGAGTTGACTTATAGAGTTAACTGAATTAGGGAGCATGGTATTTAAAAAGAAGGGACCACAGAAGTTGGGGAGGGAGGTAAGTACTCTGGTGATGTGCGTGATGTTGTAATTATGTACATATAAAACCATCATTAATAGTCTTGTTAAACACAGTATGCCTCAATAAACAAAGATTTAAAATTTTTAAATAAATAGAATAAAATACTGTTTTGTAGATTACAGAGTCATCTTAGGGTTTGGAAACAAATCCTAAGACACTGCCAACAGAACAGTGGACCTCAGGTTGCATGTTCTGGAGGTCAGGTTTGGGGAGAAGTGACCTCTGATCAGCGGTGGACGGTTACAGACACTGGAGGCTCGTGTGGTGAGGCAGCACTGCCAAGAAGAAAAGTCATTTGAAAACTGCTGCTATCATCTCACCTCACACAACATAATTTTTTCAAAACATCCTATTCAGAAAATATCTAAAGTGAATTCCAAGTAGAACTTCCATAAGACTTTATGAGTCCATTTTGAAATTCTACCCCAAGAACACAAAACCATTACTCTGAAAAGACATACACAAGCCTATGTTCATGCAGCACTTTTTACAATAGCCAAGATCTGGAAATTGCCCAAATGCCGAATACTAGATGAGTAAGAAATTGTGATTTATAGACATAATGGAATACAAGTCAGCTATGCTAAAGGATAAAATGCTGCAGTTTCCTGAAAGGAATTGGAGGTACCATGCTGAGTGAGGTTAGTAAGAAAGGAAAAGATAAATACTAGATAATCTTGCTCTGATGCAGAGTATAAAAAAACAAAGGATTAGATAATCCCAGAAAATCCACAATTTTAAAAGGAGAAGAAACCATGGAATATGGTAGATTTGTGTAGTACTTTGTGACTATAAAACAACTTAATTCTAATAATAATATTGCAACTTTAATACTACTAATATTACAATTATTAATTAAAATTTAAAAATACAATATATGAAATGTGTGTATATGATAGCAAAGTATCCTATTGAAGAATAGAGCCAAACTTCCATGTTTATTATATCATGTTACTACAGATTTATAAGCTACATCTTGTGACACAGGTATACCCTGCAGAGCAGAAACCAGCTTTCCCTGTTGCGCTTGGCTGTGCTGGCCGCACAATTTACCTCCAAATTACCATAAATATTCTACCCACCCCTCTGAGAGAGCCCCACAAAGTAATGAGAATATAGCGCCTGCATGGCAGAGCCTGGCAAGCTGTCTGATGCGTGTTCGATATGCCAAATCCAGTAACAGAAATGTTTATTTTCCTGACCCGAAAGAGCCCTTAATACGGCAGCAGTAAGAAAGGCAAACAAGCAGTGCCTGATAAAATTTCATGGCCATCCTAGGCTGCCAAAACAAAGAAGGACCTAAAATGACTGTCTGTATTTTCAATGCAGCGACGCTGGCATCAGAAGCATATATTGAGGATCTGATGCTGCAAGCGCAAAAGATCAAGTACAACATCATTGGTCTGACTGAGACGAGGAGGCGTCAGTTGCATCATTGCTGTATTTGACACCGGAGAATTGTTCCTTGGGACATCGCGACGAAAGAGGCGTCGATGGTGTTGGTGTCCTTGTCAACACGAACATGGTCATAAACATTGATTCATTTGAATGCCTAACAAACCGAATAAGACGATTACACTTGAAGAGATGTGGCCCACTGCCAGCAATTTCTATCTTCATTGTCTACGCACCAATATCCACATACAAAGAAGATGAAATTGAGATATTCTACATGGAATTGGAGGAGTTCTATAAAAAAGATCACACCTTCTACAAGATCATAGTCGGTGATTTTAATGCCAAGATAGGACCAAGAAGATCGGCTGAAGAACTCCACATCGGGACCCATGGCCTAGAATGGAACGAACAGGGTGAGAGACTATCTGAGTTCATCATGTCCACCAAGACCATTCATGGGAACTCACAGTTCCAGAAGGCTGAAGCGAAACGTTGGACATGGGAATCTCCTGGCGGACAGTTCCACAATGAAATTGACCACATCATCATCAATCGACGGTTTTGTCTGACCCGATGTTGCTGTCGTCCCCAAATTCCAAACAGGATCGGACCACTGTCTCCTTCGTGCAAAATTCTACTTCCCGCAATGGGGAGAAAAGGCTGCAAAGTTTAAGAAGAGAACTCCCAGAACGACCACCAACTGGGAACTCTTTGGCACCATTGCAACAACATGGGAAGATACCACCATTGACCGACATCAATGAAGAATATAATCGACTGGTTCAGCACCTCCATGGTTGTACCAAGAATGCTGAGAGAGAGAAAGACACAAAAGAACACCTGTCTCCAGAAACTCTCGAGCTTATTCGCCAACGTGGCAAGGCGCGAGCCTCAGGAGACCAAATGTTAACGTCCAAGCTTGCTAAATGGTGCAGAGAAGCAATAAAAGAAGACCTCAAAGATAGAAGAGCAGAAATACTGGAAGATGCAGTAGACGCCAGGAAAAGCATTCGCACTGCCCGCCTGTCCTTCGCCAACTATAAGACCAAGATGACTGCCCTCCGACGCCCTGATGGATCTATCACATCTTCCAGAAAGGCAATGGAGAAGATTATCCAGGACTTCTACTCAAATCTCTTTGATAGCCACATCCACCTGCCCACATACCAAATTCCACAGGATGGATATTTCATTCCCAATGTTCTCCCTTCTGAAATCCGACATGCTATCTCGTCGGTAAAGGGAACAGCACCAGGCCGAGACAAAGTCAGACCCGAACACCTGAAGAATCTGCCGTCGGTACTCATCAATATACTAGCTTGGCTCTTCACACGCTACCTGTCCAAATGCAAGGTGCCCTCCCAATGGAAAACCAGCAGGACAGTTCTACTGTTCAAGAAGGGAGACATTCACGACATCGGCAACTATCGCCCAATCTGCCTGTTGTCCGTCATCTACAAGCTGTTTACATGAGTCATCCTGAACAGGATTAGCAGAACACTAGATGAAGGTCAACCATGCGAGCAAGCAGGCTTCCGGAAAGGATTCAGCACAATCGACCATATCCACACGGTAACCAAGCTCATTGAGGTTTCTAGGGAGCACAATCTGACGCTCTGTCTCACGTTCACTGATTTACAGAAAGCCTTTGATTCTGTGGAGACTGAAGCAGTCATCGAAGCCCTAGCCAAACAGGGTGTTCAAACCCAATACATCAAGATCCTTCGTGAGCTGTATTACGGATTCACCACCAGGATCTCACCATTCTACAAAGAAGTGATCATTGATGTCAAAAGAGGGGTTCGACAGGGTGATATCATTTCACCAAAACACTTCAGTGCCACCCTCGAGAACATCATGCGACAATTAGAATGGGAAGGAATGGGAGTGAAGATAGATGGTCGGCAACTACACCACCTCCGCTTCGCTGATGACATCGTTCTAATAACACCAAACATTAGCCAAGCAGCACAAATGCTGGCTGACTTCGACTGAGAATGTGGAAAGGTAGGTCTACAGCTGAATCTAAAGAAAACAATGTTCATGAAGAATGAACTAGTTCCTGAGGCCCCATTCACTCTCAATGGACCAAACATCTCTGAATGCAGCAGTTATGTGTAGCCTAGGTCGAGAAATCAACATGATGAATGACCTAAAACCTGAGCTGCGC
Organism: Cryptotis parvus; assembly: GCA_021461705.1. NCBI lineage: Eukaryota > Metazoa > Chordata > Mammalia > Eulipotyphla > Soricidae > Cryptotis > Cryptotis parvus. The sequence goes on from JAJIBD010000508.1 coordinate 84,537, forward strand.
AGGAGGAAGAGAGTGGCATGGAATGCCTTCAAAGGCATCGAAGAAATAGCTAAAAGGACAAAGAACCTCCGGCTCCGGGCACATCTCTTTGACTCCACCATTCTCCCTGCATTAACATACGCCTCAGAGACCTGGGCCCTATGAAAGCAGGATGAGAATGCTGTTCGGGTCTCCCAGAGAGGAATCGAAAGAGCTATGCTTGGAATATCACGCCTCATTCAAGTGAGAGTAGGAATCCGGAGTTCTGACCTCCGTCACTATTCCATAATCAGGGACGCTGTCTCGTTTGCCAAGGCATTGAAAATCAGATGTGCTGGACATGTAATGCGATTTGGAGACAACCGCTGGACTAGAGCCATTACTGACTGGATCCCACGGGATATCAAAAGGTCACGTGGCTGCCCACCTACAAGATGGTCAGACTTCCTTGTAAAGATACTGAAGGAATGTTTTGAGGCTCTTCATATTCCTGAATCAACCAGATGCCATTGGGCTACATTGGCACGTGATAGGGTCCAATGGAAATGTTACTGGCGCCCGCTCGAGCAAATCGATGAATAACGGGATTCAAGTGATCAAGTAATCTTGTGTAACTGTAGATAATTCTGTGCCTGTTTCCATATCTGAAAGACGGGAACAACAATAAGGCTGAATTATAGGATTTCTGTACAGGTTAAATGATAATACACATAATACATTTAGCAAATTTCATCTGCCTGGGACAAAATAAGATTGCAGTAATTTCAAAATGTTATTAAATTGCTAGTGTTTCTCTTATGTTTGCTTACTTATTCAATTAGATCTGAATATTAAACCAAGGAAATGTGATTGGGTAAATTCAAGAAAAGTGATCAAAATAAAATTTTAATAAAAGAAGAAACATAAATAAATTATAGGTACTGAAATGAGTATATGAAGATTATTACATAGCACTGGATTATCAGGAAAAAAACAAGAATCACAATTCTATTCCATGCTTTGCCTGTCAGACTGGTTATTATTGAAAAGATAAGACATAAATTCTGGTGATGTGGATAGACAAACTTCTCTGTCCTACCAATAGGAGGGTGAACTAATATTAGTTGCTATGTCAAACAGCACAGAGGTTCCTAAAATTTTTTTTAAGCAAATTATTCTACTAATTCAGCAGTTCAGCTTCTGAATTTTATGAAAGAAAATGAAAACACAACTCACACACTCACACCTTTTTCAATTCAGTTTTATTTACAATACATGAAACTAACCAAGTGTTCATCAATAGATGACTGGCTCTCTCTCTCTCTCTCTCTCTCTCTCTCTCTCTCTCTCTCCCCTATCTGTCTCTGTCATATATCTGTCTCCCTATATATGAGAGAGAAAATTCTCTCTCATATATCTCATATGTAAACAAATCCTAGTTAGTCATTAAAAAACAAAACTATGTTATTTGTGATGACCTTGAGAGCATATGCTAACTGAAGCAGATATAAAAATAAATAACATATGATCCACTTTGTGTTGAATCTAAAAACAAATGAATCACAAAACCTCACAGATACAGAGGACAACTTGGTGGTTACCAGAGAAAGTGAATATGAGGTGGGAGTAATAAGAAATTAGAAAGTTGCTGAGTATATCCTAAATGTTCTCATCACCAGGAAACAGTTAAAACTATGTGGTGATGCAGACTGCTGTGATCATTTTTAATATGGCAAGCTACCGGTGTTTTATTTGATATGCCACAAACCAGTAACAATTATGGTTCTCATTCCCATATCTGAAGGAATGGTTTGAGGCTCTTCCTGTCCCTGGAGCAAGCAGATGCCCTTGGGCTACACTTGCTTGCTACAGGATGTTGCAGAACTCCTCTAAGAACCTCTGCATCTTCCCTGGATTGCCTTCTGCAGGTCACTTCATAGATAGGGGGTAGTCTAAATGTGGCATTTTATCTGGCCATGTATTCTGTTTTGGCTGATATAAATATTCTTTCATGCTACCACAATCATCGTGGGACTAGCTAGATCTTACCAGCATATTTTCCTGGCCACATTGGATCTCTAAGTAATTAGACCAGAGAGAAATGCTGTTTGCCTCCAAGCAAGCAAGTATGGCTCCCTGATAATTCAAAGGCAACTAAAGTACAAAACTACCGTGAAGTAGAAGAGACTCTTGTGAAGGCTTGGAGAAATATTTAACTGGCATTAGTATTAGTCTTTGGTACAGAGACATGCCATCTCAGAAACCCCCTTCTCTACCCTATAAAGGAATTTCCAGGCAGATCTTGGCTCAAAACATTAGCATATAATAGGGCCTAGGTGAGGTGCTGGGAGAAATTACCTAAGGGCATTTGACCCTTCCTGCTTCCCATAATAGTGGGAGGTCTGAGTTGCAGGGGTATAAAACCAGCCTGCTTCTCTCTCTCTCTCTCTCTCTCTCTCTCTCTCTCTCTCTCTCTCTCTCTCTCTCTCTCTCTCTGGCTCTCTTTTGGGGCTTTCACTCTTCTTGGGAGTCTTGTCTTTTCTCCTCTTTACAGGGCCTTAACACTTGGTGGCCGCCATCTTGGCCTGCACGTGGCTGGGGTTCTAGCCGGGAATCCTAAGCACAGGGTTTTTCCTATTGCTGATTTGTATGCCTGAACCTGTGATAGGTAAAGCCTTTTAAAACTGCATCGGATTCCTGAGTTTTCATCCATTCCCCACCGGCCTCAGAGGTAGAAGGGAACTCCCTTCCCGGCACTGTTGGGGACCCCGGCGGCATCCCCGACAACAGGACATATGGAAATGTTACTGGTGCCCGCTTGAGCAAATCGATGAACAACGGGAAGACAATTGATACAGTGATACAGTGATATATAGAATCACATCGTTCTCCTGAAAGTTCTATGTTTGTTATATCTCAGTCCCTTTAAACGAGTAAGCATGGAGGTGAGTGGTGGAGATGCTGCTTCTTCAGGAAAAGCAAGAGCAGCAAAGACCCTGTGTCATGCTGGAGTACCTAAGTGTTTCATAAGAGAAGGCAAAATTGGCAATAAAAACATTAGATGCCATCCCATAATTCCCAGGTAAGTGGGGGGGAGGGATTTTAAAAGGTAGGTATCTAATCTCTACTTGAAATGAGGTGGATAATCTCAAATTCCAAGTGTTCAGGAAATAAAGACTATCATTCCAAGGAAACCAACAATCTCTTTTGGCCTGAGTATTTATTTGTACTCTTTGCTTTCCAACCAGGTGTTTTAGTTATGGCTGATTAGTATAGGAGCAGTGCTGATGCAATTAAAGGAAAAATATAAAGAACTATTTATTTTAAAGTGAAATTAAAGATAATGAAGAACTAGTGCAGTATTCACCAAAGTCCTTGAAAGTATAGAAAAGTTTGTTCAGAATCTCCTAGAAAGCTTTCAACTACTTTATCTCAATCCTTAATTAAACCGGCTTATTGCTCGAACAAGCATTAAAACCCATGTATTGTTTAGGTTTGTTTTACATCATTATTAGTACTACAACATTGTTCCCCTACTAATCTTCAAAACAAATACACAGCACTTCTGCTATGACATGGGATAAAGAGGATTTGAGAAGCTTCTATGAAAATTCCTGGAATGGCAAATTCCTCATAGAAGATGAATTCCAAGAGGTCAGAGTGATAGGAAAACAGGTAGTGCACTTGCCTTGCACATAGCAGACTCGGGTTTCAATCCCCAACATCTCAGGTCCCCAGGGATCACCAGAAATAAAATCTGAACGTAGAGCCAGTAGTAAGCCCTGACCATCACTGCATGTGCCCCCAAACAACAACGAAGATGAATTCCAAGACTCAAGTACAGCCCAGCTTTAAGAATACTGCCTATCCCCCCCATTTTTACACATTCATCAAGCACAAGTACTATTAAAAATACATCTGTGGCCAGAGAAATAGTTCAGTGCCTTAGAAAACTAGCCATGCAAGAGAAGGTCACAAGTTCAATCCCCACGGTTAGCACATGTGCTAACGAAGCTGACGGCTCCATTACCTGCAATCACCAGCACCACCGTTCCCACCTGCACAACAGCCTAGTCTGTGTGGGTACCATAAGGAAGTGTGCAACCTCTGGTAAGCACCTAATCTAAGAAATTTATGAGCACGGTGGCCAGGAAAGAAAGCATGGCTGGTGCTGGCCACTACAAAGGGTGGTAAGAATAAAAACTCATTTCAAAATTCATTTGGGTGGAAATGAAACATGCCTTCTCCATCCTTTTTCCTTTTTGCTTTTCTCTGAGCAATAGTACAGCAGGGAAGACAATTGCCTTGCATGCAGTCAGTCTAGGACCATCTGAGTTCAGTGTCTAGCAGCAAACATGATTCTCCAAGCACCTCCAGGAGTGAGCCCTATATGCAGAGCCAGGATCAGGTCTTGAGCACAGTTAATTGTGACCCAAAATGTCTCCCACCAACAACAAAACAATAGACTGCTAGAACATGTCACTCAACTTTAGACTCAGTTTCCATATTTTTATATTCAGTATTATTTACATTGGTGAAAAATATACTGAGGACAGCTATTTAATAAAAGTTCTCTGACATTACTTCAAAGATACACCAGCATATATAAAAGGTATTTGTCAGTGAAGATCATATGCTTCTGATTCTAAAATTAAAAATATCTATACAAATACTATGAGTTAGAATACTTTAATAATCTGATTTGATAGGGTTTTATTTTCAGTGTAAAATATGAAGATGCAGGAATACAAAGGGAGAATTTTGGAGTTTTCATAATGTTGAAATCAAGGTGAGCCACAGACACAGTCGGAGATTAATTAACCAAATGGAGCAGAGACTGCTTTCCCATGCTAGAGAGAGCATGTCGAGCAAGCCACAGGCAGAGGAAGTGAAGAATAAACGGGGACAGAGAAATAGCAGATGGGTTAGGTCCACCTTGGGTGAAGGTTGGAGGTGGAGTTGGAGAGGACCTTAGTTATGCAAGAAGTGAAAATGGATGTGCAAGAAACTCTTGGCTTTAGTGGACTTGCCAATTTCAGATTCTGAATCTTGTAAATCTTCCTGGGTCATATTAGTATTTAAGACTTCTACCTTAGCTTTACTCCTGACCCTCCTAATGCAATAAAGCAACTTTGAATTAGTGCTGGTTATTTTTTGGGAAACGTTTTTATTTTTGGTTTTAATTTTGAGTCACATCCAGCAGTGCTCAAGACTTACTCCTAGCTCTGCACTCAGGGAATCACTCCAAGTAGGGTTTGGGGTACCGTAGGGTTGCCAGGGATAGAAGCCAGTTCAACCACATGCAAAGCAAGCATCCTACCCACTGTGTTAGCACTCTAACCCCTTCTTTGGGGGAATATTTATAGGTTGCTTGACTTCCAGCAACTCTTATAACATTTATATAGTTGCTCGACTTCCAGCAACTCTCAGTTTCAAATTGAGTTGATGTCTCATGTTATGAGCAAAGCATAGAAGATAACCACAAAGTTAAAGGGGTGGATAGGAATCAAGTGTGCCTTGGCCTATTCAATCCAACTTCAGCCAGGAAAACCTATCCTCCAGTGCTTTGAGATACTCTGGTACAGTCACACATTTGAACGGAAAATTCCCTTACTATCCAAAAAGAATTTTTTTGTCATGTTTTTGGCTTGCTTATTGTTGTTTGTTTGTTGGGTCACATTTTCAAGGTAGACTCTGCCACTGAACTAACCTCAGTACCCTGAGCTGTGCACAAATGAGGAAATGCTGTTATCTGAAATAATCTTGGTCTGGCAACTCCACTTTTTCTGAACGTTGATGTGTGACTGTCCCAAGTTCTATGCTACATCCATAATGAGCAAAATTATCCTGTGGTGTCAATGACTAGGTCTCATTACAAAAAGGTTCATATTCTATAATTATATATATGATAAACAATTACTATTGTATTTCTATCATAATAATCATATGATAAAATAGTATAAGACAAATATTATTTCTATTATAAAACAAGTACTGTAGAACAAATATTTCTATTAGAATAAACAACAGATGATTGTTTCTGCCAAACTTGAATATGTAAGTCAGTCATCATGACAGAGAGTTATTTAACTTGGGGGAGTTGGGGATCTTTAAGAAACATGCTCTGAGCATATTCATCTATTTTGTTTAATACTACAGCCAAGCTGTTCGATTTGACTCATTAAGCACTGAAGTGAGTACGAGAGATACTAAAGTCTTACCATCATATTAAAACAAGAAGTTGATGATACTAAATTAGATTTCACCAAGGCCTCTTCTGATAGTACTTGACCAACGAGGCCAGATAGTTAAAGACCCACCCGGCTAACAAGTTAGTGTTGCTCAGGCCCAAAGGTGCTGCAGGTTAGCAGGACTACCCCAGTGTGCTCAGGGAGTCACCTGATGTTGAAGAGTAAACTTGGGGTAAGGCATATGCTCCTGAGCACTGAAGTAGCTGCCTGGTCCCTAAGAGACATTTTATAGCGAACAATCTCAAAACAACCCTGAGTTAGAGTGTTATCATTACTCCTATTGAGTTTTGCAGTTTCATCTATTTAAATCCATACATCAGCTAGATATGGACATAGATGCACATACCTGTGTATCCCATTTAACTGTATTCTCTCTCAGAGAACAGGACAAAATGATAACTGTGAATAAATTAAATTCATTTAATTAATTCAAGCTTATCATTAAATATTAATAAACACAAAGGTGTTATTGCTGAGTACATTTAGAGCTATCACTCCAAATGTGTAAAAATACCTATTACATAACAAAACATTATATTTCTTACTGTAAATGTATCTTGGTTTAATTAATCATTCTGTCTGATTTATAAAATATATTTTTTTCATCCTTTAGCAATAGTGAACATTTATTTCTTATGAGAAATACTAAACTTCAAATCACAATGCAAATGTCTTCTGAGGAGCTGGAGAGACAGTACAGTAGTTTTAGCTGATGACTGGCTTTGCTGATGATCGACTTAGGTTCAATTTCTGACACCCTTTTGGCCCTCAAAACTCCACTAGGAGTGATTCCTGAGTGAAGAGCAAGCAAGCATCATCCAATGTGGCTCAAAAGAGCAATAACAAAAAAATTTGAATGCTAATAACAACAAATGAGAATGCAAAAATTAAGAAAGCTGGTGACTCTATGTCTTAGCAAGGGTTTAGAACATTGGAGTCTTTTATCAGCACTTCAAATTGACACAATCACTTAGGAGAATTGGCACAGCCATTTTGTAAAAGACCTGGGCATTTATCTTTGAAGAACTCAGATATTGCACAGTATGACCTCATTTAAATGAATATAGACAGGAGCCTAGATGATAAAAACAAAAGCAAAAAAAAACCTACTTTGTGATGAACTAAACATACAAATATGAGAGAAGCAGAAGAACAAACTGTTTAATACTTATAAATTGCAATATGTACAATTCTGAAAATATGTTAACTGTGTAAATATCACCAAGATTGTATTTTTTAAATTAGACTCTATAAATTTTAAAAGAAAGTTTAAGAAGAATACAAATACTTTGCTAAGATTTTGATAAAGTTCACAAGTGAATGAAAGAAAAAAATACTGAGACACAATTCAAATAACGGTAAAAGATTAAAAACTGTGAGAGAATTACAGTTTAATTCCAGAGAATAGTTTATTATGGATGAAAGGGGGTTTGCTTCTGGCTGCTAAAAGCAAACAGATAATTTCATGACTTATGATAAAGATTTTCTTTCTGAAGATCAATTGTTATAGCTTATTTTGGTATTGACTGAATTACTAGATTCCTACCTGTAATGAACATCAGAAAGTTATAAGACTTTGGAAGCATCATATTGAACATTATGGTTCAGAAAACACATTTTCTGAAAATGTGCATTTTAAACCTGAAAAGCAATATTATTTCTATTAATTTTAGAATTCTGGTTTCCAGTTCTGATACACATAATTTTGTGACCTTGGATTTGCACTTTAAATTCTAGGGATCTTTTTTGTTTTTATATTTTATTATAACACCATGTGATAGACATTTACAAAGCTGCTCATGATTGGGTTTCACTCATACAATGTTACAGCACTCACCCCTTCACCAGTGCACATTTTATAGGGAACTTTTTTCAACCTATAAATATGGAAATTCCTTTGTTTTTTCTGGAGAATAGTCCTATAATTTTATCAATCTCAATTATTGATATAATTTTATCAATAAGGTAATCTACCTTAGAAAAATTCCAGTCTAGTTGAATTCAAGTCTCAAAAAATAAGCCTGCCAACAAGTCAATCAAGTTATAAAGATTCCTCATCTGCCTTTTTTTAAAGTGCCTTTAAAAAATTTACTTTCCTGAGTTCTACCACCCTTGGATTTAAATTTGTCAGCAGCCACATGAGGTAACGTCTTCCTCTGGGACGCTGAGCAAAAACAGATGAAGACTTTCTTTTTCTCAGATACTTCAAGCTAATATTTGACTTTAAAATCAAAGTGGCTTGGGGCTGGAGCAATAGCACAGTAGGTAGGGTGTTTGCCTTGCACACAGCAGACCCGGGTTCTATCCCCAGCATTCCATTTGGTCTCTTGAGCACTGCCAGGAGTAATTCCTGAGTGTAGAGACAGGAGTAACCTCTAAGTATCGCTAGGTGCGACCCAAAAAACAAACAAATAAATAAATAAATAAATAAATAAATAAATAAATAAAATAAAATAAAGAAGAAAAGAAAAAGAAAAAAATCATAGTGTCTTGTAGCACTGCACAATCAAATTTATATAGAAGTGCAGTTAGAACATACTCTCAGCCTACGCATCAATATTTATTCACCAAAGAACTGTAGCCAAGACTTTTACTTCTCTAAGACTCCATTATTTATCTTCAGTAAGGAATAAGAAAAGAACTAAAGTTCAATGAGACAAGGTGGGGCCAGAGCGATAGTCCAGAGGTTAGGGAGTTTTCCTTGCACGTGGCTGACTTGTGTTTGATCCTTGGCATCCCATATGGTCCCCAGAGCACCGCCAGGAGTAACCCCTGTATTGCCGGGTGTAACATCCCCGCGGCAAAAAAAGACAAGGTACTTTCCAGCATGTTCTAATTCTGCATAATATAAATTTACTCTTGGGAACTACTTTTACCTGATAGTTATTAATCAAGTGTTCAAACATCTTCTAAATTCAGCTATCAAAATCACTTCTATCAGGTATATAATGACTTTGAAAAGCTCAAAGGCAAATGGATACATACACTGGGTGACCTCATTCATTTGTTAATATAATATACAATAGTATGGCATATGTTATTTTAGTCCCTATAAAAAACGGAGCCATCACAGAGTTACATTCCAATAACAAATAAGCAACTAACATGACTCACTGTAGTGAATAAAAATACTCCATCACTTTGATAATTCATTTCATAATCTTATCAATAGAACCTTAAACCATCTGGCTTGTCCATTACTTGAGGACATAAACTCTAATACATACAGTTATTCCCAGGATATATAGCAGAATCAAAACATAATGGACTCTGGAGAGTGAAGGAGAGTAAATTATGCTAAAAATACTGATGGCTTTTTGCTACTTGATCACTTGACATCCCGTTATTCATCAATTTGCTCGAGCAGGTGCCACTAATATTTCCATTTGATCCTATCACGTGCCAGTGTAGCCCAATGGCATCTGGTTTCTTCAGGAATACAAAGAACCTCAAATCGTTCATTCAGGGTCTTGACAAAGAAGTCTGACCATCTTGTAGGTGACCATCTTTTTGCTACATTAGAAATAAAATCAAACACTTGCATTTATGTGTAAAAGCTTCTATATGATATATATCTTGTTATTAAGTTCTAACTGCCACAAATTATTCACAACTATCAAAACATGTCTAGCCTTCCCCTTCCCTTTGTAACTTATAAACTAGAAAGTTCCAAATTATGTGAAACATTCCCTTCAAAGTTCAACTCAAAAGGTATCTTTTTTCCTTGATTTTTGGGGGTTGCCACACCTAGCAGTGCTCAGGACATATTCCTGGCTCTGGGCTCAAGAGTGACTCGGTGGGCCATATGGAGTGTCAGAGATAAAATCCAGGACACCTATGACCTATCAACAGTACCATCTCTAAAGCCCTTCAAAATGCATCTCATTCATAAACCCTTCCTCTTCTCACATGCTGTGAGCTAAAATTCTTATAATTCTTAATTATGCTCTAATGTAACAACAATGTCTTCTTCTTTCTATATTCCATTGGCGTCTACAAATGTCTCTTCAACAAGAGTACTATGTCCTGAATTTTTGACTCGAGGATTCTGTAAGCCTAATATAAGTCATTTTGTTTTATAGTAATTGCTTAAGCACAAAAGATACCTCAGCAGACAATATTAATACCACTGTAAAGAAGCAAAAAGACAATTAGCATCCATTCCCACCACCCCCCCATTTTCTCCCTTTTTTTAAAGCCAGATCCAATTTTCCTCTTTCTTGAATATATCCAGGTTATAGAAGTAGCTTGCCATAACTTGCCATGTCCCAGGCCGGCCATTAGGCCTTCGTCACTCACTGAACCCACCTTGGGTATACCCTATTCCCTCTTATTCCAACCAAAAAAAATCTACTGTTCCTTTTTGCGTTCTCTGTGGCATCAATGTTTCTTCTGCTGGACCTTAAAAGGTTCTTTCTTTTCAGGCATGTAATCAAGAGCCAACGTGCACATGAAATATTATTCCCCTGGGAAAGCGGTATCTAAACCTTCCAGGAAAACTGTGGGAACCTCAACTGTCCTACGCAATGCCCAGGGGTCTGCCCGGCAGAAAAGAAAATTTTCAAAAGAGAAAAATGCAGAGGTTGAGCACAGAAAAAATGATAAAATGTGGTATGATTTAACAAATGACAAACAAGTTTTCATGAAGTAAACAATATGATATGTGTATGAGAGGAACGTGTTAAAAATGGAAAATTACTGGCACTTTAACTTAAATGTAATGGTGGATTTAATCCCAAATGATTTCATTTGAAAATCTATATTAATATTTATTGATTTATTGATTTTTTTATGTCGGGGCCACACTCAGTGGTACTTAGATCTTACTCCTGGCTCTGCATTCAGAGATCATTCGTGGCCGGCTCAAGGTGACCATATGGAACTGAGAATAGAAACCAGGGTTAGTTGATGCAAGGTGAATACCTACTTTCTGGGCTATTTCTCTGTCCCCAAACAAAAACATTTTTAATGATTTACGTAATTTCATAAGACAGTTGGAAAGAGGATGAAAAGGGTCACAGAATAAACTGGATAAAGTATACAGAGATCCCTGGAGTCACAGAGAAGGAGACGGTGAAAACACATGAAGTAAATTAGGGATTTCAGTACTATTGGCAGAACGTATTTTTAGCAAAAAAAAAAAAAAGGTAAAATTTGATGTGTACTAATAAGGTAAGGAAGTAAAACTAGAAGTTGACCAATATTTCACTCATTTGAAGGCTACCTCACAAATTCTCTCACGTTTCTGAGTTGATTGGCTAAGAGAAATATGCACATAAAATGAAAAATATAACCATATAAGAAGACTAACATAAAAATCTATACACTGTAAACTTATAGAAAAGTCCAAAAACAGTAACAATAATGGACCTCATACCAATGAATGGAGACGTTACTGGTTCCTGCTTGAGCAAATTGATGAATAATGGGAAGACAAGTGACAAAAGAATAAAGAGAGGTCAGGCTAAAACTCCTTCAATCCTTAGTATTCAGTGATAGGATACTGAATCAGAGATGGGATCAGAGATGGGAGGTATCTCCCATCTCTGATACCTACGAGGTATCAGAGATGGGAGACTGAAATAGATGTTATAATGCCAACAATAGGGAAAGCAGCTTTTATTCATCTCTCAATCTTCTCACCATGGAAGGAGGACACTGGTGTAAAATCCCCATGATTTAACTGGATCCATAATTTAACTTTGGAGTTTTGTTATATTTGAATACAACTGCCGCCAGATGTTCTACAAAATCATAACTTTTTAATCACAGTAATAAAATCACTCTACAAAAATGTAATTCTGGAGAACTTAAAGCTTCCCAATCTTTATTTCTTCTTTTACTTCCATCCTCCAAAACATGAGATTATTAAATTGTACCAAAAAAGTGAGGAAGGGTACAGAGGTCAAAAAATACAGGGGGACCAAGAAAGTTCAGGACCATCTGAATGTAGGAACAGGCAAGAGCAAAAGCCCAGGGGTACAAAACTAAACATATGCTCCCTTGTCTTTAAAAGCACTTTAAAATTTGATCACTTTAATCCATGATTTAAGTAAGATTCAGTCGACTAGACTCGAAAGAGCTATGCTTGGAATATCAAGCATCACTCAAGTGAGAGAAGGAATCTGGAGTTCCGACCTCCATCAACCATCCAGAGTCAGGGACGCTGTCTCGTTTGTCAAGGCATCGAAAATCAGATGGGCTGGACATGTAATGTGACTTGGAGATGACCGCTGGACTAGAGCCATTACTGACTGGATCCCACGGGACATCAAAAGATCATGTGGCCACCCACCTATAAGATGGTCAGACTTCTTCGTCAAGACCCTGAACGAATGGTTTGAGGCTCTTCGTATTCCTGCAGCAAACAGATACCATTGGGCTACACTGGCACATGATAGGGACAAATGGAAATGGACCAGGAGGACTTGTCAGTGGATGGAATATACCAAAAGTATGTGGAAGTAAGAGTTTAGGTAAGATCAAGAGAAGACACCAGTGTGCTCTAATAATTGTTGGAAATGATAATGCCAAACCAGAACTGAACATTGAACATAGGCAAAGGAATATATATGATAACCCCTAAATGTATGTATTGCAAGCCACAATGTGTAAGAGAGAGAGAAAGAGAGAGAGAGAGAGAGAGGAAGGGAGGGAGGGAGGAGGGAAAAGTGCCTGTCATAGAGGCAAAGTGCCTGTCATAGAGGCAGGTGGGGGTGCTGGAGGGAATCTGGGGACATTGGTGGTGGGAAATGTGCACTGGTGGAGGGATGGGTGCTGGAACACTGTATGACTGAATCCCAATCATTAACAGTTTTGCAATTGTATATCTCATGGTGGTATAATAAAATTTAATAAATAATTAAAATGGAGACTTAGATTGCTATTTTCCAATTCCCTAGATGAATCCAATGTCTATAGAAGGTTGAGAATTATTGATACATTTAGATGTAAAGCTAAACGTTGGCAAATTAGCAAATGAGATTTTTTTCCCATGAACTATCACTCTGAAGGGAAGCTGCCTGGCTGGCTTATCTCTTTAAACATATGGGTTTAAATTCTTCATGAGTCTAACAGTGAAAATGTTAACCAAAGCACTTTACTGATACATCTTGTTGAGAGTTCTATTTATGCCAATAAAGTACTTACATAACATGATCAGTACTTTTTAAAACCATAATAGCAGATTCAAATTATCTTTACAAAACAAAGACAAAATCTCTGACAGTGGAAGAAAGACATTGGATTTCTCAATCCATGCTTCCAGGACTTAGAAGAAAAACAATTTTTCCAAAATAACGATAAAGCAGCCAAGAGGAAAATCCAATAAAGCCGCAACAGAATGACAGTGCTCTGGAACAGATGGACTGGTTCATTTTATTACGAATATCAACTGACTGAAACACCGACAAGGATTTTTAGTAGTGTTGGAAAAACGGATTGCTAGCAGGTACTGCACAGCTAGACAAGTAAAATGCTAGAATCAGGGCTAATGAGTTCATCTATTTTGCATTTTTAAGAATTACTGAATAACAAGTTGATTAACAGTAGCTGATGTAACAAATATGTTCCTATAAGCTTGGTTTTGTTTCATCAGTATCTTATCATATGGTAAATCAAATATTGACTAAGAAACAATATTTGACAAATATTTATTAAGAATCTCTTTGCTAAGCAGGATGCTCAGAAAAGAGAATGATGACATTCTCAATGATCTACTTTACAAATGGCAGTTGAGAGTAACATTTATGAGGAAAAAGCAGGAATGTGAAAAAGTATTGGGAGTAAAGGAGAAAAAATTCCATAAAAAAGTACTTTATCTTAGTTACATGGCTATGAGATGTGAATTACCCAATTCACTTATAGAATTGTTGATAAAAAATTGAATGCATATATAAATTAAGCTCATGTGTAATAAAAAATAAATTGGACTTGAATTTCAATGTAAGATACTAAAGATTAAAAAGTAATTGAGGGCCAGACAGATAGTACAATGGATAGGGCATTTTCTTGCACACAGTCAACTTGGGCTCTATCACTGGCACTGTCTATGGTACCCTGAACACCACCATGTGTGATCCCTGAGCACAGAGCCAGGAGTAAGTCATGAGAACGGCAGTGAGAACCTCAAATCTAGAGCATTTATTGAGCGAGCCAGGCTGTGATCAGCTCTTCTGCTGGGTGGAGCTCTGAGGAAAGGGGAGTCCGATTTAAAATGGTAGCCTTCATAGTGTGGGGGTTCCTCTGGCTTCTTGCAAGGCTCTTCTGGGGTGGTGGGCCAGAGCTAAAACCCACCATCCCTGCTGGGCGCCTCGTGATCAGCTGGACACAGGGAGATCAGCTGGACACAGATAGACACAGGGAGAGCAAGTAGCAGCTTGCTACTTATTAATAATAAGTATTATTATTATAATAATATTATAATATTATATGTAATATTATAATATATTATTATTACGGAACTATGTCAAAAAACAAACCCTCTTTCCCAGCTGAAATAAGTGAGAACAATATCAGCTACAGTGCAGTGAATTTGGTGGATCCTATCTCTAAGAATCGACTGATTGCAGTTACAGTGGGAAGGATAAAGAGTGACACTGCAAGGAGGGTAACCCCACATTTCTCCCAGAGCCTTGTCTAATCTGAAACCTAGAAAACTCAGAAAAGGTCTGAATTTTTTTAAAGGTCCATTTTTTCTATAATAGAAATCTGTCAGAGAACAGTGCTTTAAATATCCTCTCATCTTGGTCTCTTTTTTTCACAATTGTTATTCCTTTTCAATATTCCAAGTGCTGTGTTTATTATTTGCTTTTCTCCTCCCACAGAAATGTAAACTCCACAAGGGAATGCCTTTTAGTTTTTTGTCCTTTTCTGTTGCACGATACTGAATACAAAGCAAGAGAATAGCACCTGGCATGTATGAGTTATTTAGTAAATCATTGTTGGTTGGATAAAAGGATGAATGAATTTGTGATTCCTTATCATTTAATAACGGAGATCATTACGATCTAAAATTGATTTATTTTATTTTGTTTATTTTATTTTATTTTTGCTTTTTGAGTCACACCTGGCATGCTCAGGGTTACTCCTGGTCTTCACTAAGGAATTAACTCCTGGCAGTGCTCGGGGTCCATACTGGATGCCGGCGATCAAACTCAGCTCAGCCGCATGCAAGACAAATGCCCTACCCACTGTACTATATCTCGGCCCCTAAAATGGATTTTTTAAATGGCCAAATGATCCAAGTATAACCGAATGCATTTCTATCTATAATTTATAATTTACAGACATCTGGTTAAAAACTATACATTGTGGTTCTCACTGCATAGTTTTCAGGGCAGACTTTCCTTCATTCATACATTCAAATTAATGAAAATATTTTTTGGTGGAGCAGGGAAGGAAGATTTGAGCTAAACCAGCTCTGCTCAGGGTTTACTCGCGGCTCTTTGTTGAGGAATCACTCCTAGTGATGCCCACGGCAAGGATTAAACTGGTACTGGACCTAAGCAAGGCAGGTATTTTAAGGCCTGTATATCTCCCCAACTCCCATAATCTAGATTTCATATATTTAAATATTATACTTTAATCCCAAATAATCTAGATATTACTTCCCAGAATGTTTTCTTTAATGAAATACCCATTGACTTTCAACCAAATTCTACAGATAGAATTTTTTGCTCTTTTTTTTTGTCTGTAATTCCCCCCTGTTAAACCCTTTACAAATTGCAGATATCACACTTAGAGGCATTTTTCCATATATTTAATTTATATTGAATTTGTTAATATTGGACAGCTTCATCCTTGATTCATGTGATTTTGATAATATCACAATCTTTTTAAAAGTTATAACACGATTTGATTTGCAAAACAAGGTCCACAGAGCCAAGTGTGGATGCAGTTAGAATATGTGTGTGCTTCATTTGCTGATGCTCAAGTGGCTGTTAGAAGCTACCCCTCTGGTAGGATCAACATAACGAAAAGCCTCTTTTGGTTAGCCTCTTGAAAACTTTAGTCTGTCTATCTTACCTTAGGCAATATGCCTTCTGACCAGAGATATTAAAATTCACATTGTGAATATAGCTTTATATGCATTATATTGCTTCACAACAATGCCTTCATCAGAGGGAAAGAGATGGCTTTGATTTCTCTGTAATATCGTCATAGAACAGAGTACACATCAGACAGGATGAGGTATTAAGGACTATGGACTTTTTCCCTATAGACACAGCACACAGAGACTTAGGCAATATAACGATAAGTTATATACTGCGTGAGCCCAAAGACCAAGGGACTATTAGTGAACTTATTCAATTAATTAATATTATTGTCATCAGAAATCAAAGGCAAATAAAATATGAACCAGGAATTTTTAATACAAGAAAAATGTTTCATGACTAAAAAAGTAAGTTTTAAATGACTTATGTCATACTAGTTTGATATAAAGATAATTAGC
This sequence comes from Cryptotis parvus, assembly GCA_021461705.1. NCBI lineage: Eukaryota > Metazoa > Chordata > Mammalia > Eulipotyphla > Soricidae > Cryptotis > Cryptotis parvus. The sequence goes on from JAJIBD010000508.1 coordinate 101,199, forward strand.
AGGGACCAGAGAGAGACACTAAAGTGGGCTGGCATTATCACCACTTCTATTCAATATAGTACTGGAAGTACTTGTCAGAGCAATCAGGGAAGAAAATGAAATTGAGGGACTCCAGATAGACAAGGAAGAAGTCAAACTATCACTATTAGCAGATGGCATGATATTATACCTAGAAAACCCTACACTATCTGCCAAAATCTATCTAGAAACAATAGATTCCTATAGTAGAGTGGCAGGGTACAAAATCAATACCCAAAAATCAATGGCTTTCTTATATAAAAATAACAAAAAGAGAAGAAAGGGATATTAAGAAAATGATTCCATTCACAACTGTGCCACAGAAAATCAAATATCTAGGAATTAGCTTAACTAACAATGTAAAGAATCTGTACAAAGAAAACTACAAAATGGTGCTTCAAGAAATAAAAAGAGGACAACGAGGAAATGGAGTCACATTCCATGCTCATTGAGAGAAATACCATTTTAAAATGGTAATACTCCCTAGAGTTTTATACAGATTCAATGCAGTCCCTATAAGGATACCCATGATATTCATCAAAGAAGTTGACCAAACACTCCTGAAATTCATATGGAATAATAAACCTCCCGGATAGCTAAAGCAATTCCTGGGAAAAAGAAGATGGAGGCATTACATTTCCCAACCTCAAACTGTACTACAAAGTGGTAGTAATTTAAACAGCATGGAATAGAAAATAAACAGAACTGTAGACCAATGGAATGGAGTTGAATACCCTGACACCCATAGTAAAATACATGATCATTTATTTATTTTTATTATTATACCAATGTGAGATATACAATTACAAAGATGTTCATGTTTGGGTTTTGGTCTTACAGTATTCCAGCACACATCCCTCAACCACTGCCCAGTTCCCACCACCAATGTCCCCAATTCCTTCCCCTCCCCTAACCTGCCTCTATGGCAAGTTCTTTATCTCTTTTCTTTCTCTCTCTCTCTCTCTCTCTCTCTCTCACTTTCTTTCTTCTCTTACACATTCTGGATTGCGATACATACATTTAGAGGATATCATATGTATCTTGTTGCCTGTATTTAATGCTCAGTTCTAGGTTGGTATTAGCACTTTTGACAATTATTAGTACACTGTTGTTCTCTATCTTACCTAACCTCTGACACCCACAATTTTGTGGCAGATTCCACCTTTGATAAGATGTCTTGATCTATGTTTTGCCTCCTGACCTTGGATATTGGTATCATAGCATATATATAATATATATCATATCATTTGATCACTTGACATCCCGTTATTCATCGATTTGCTTGAGCAGGCGCCAGTAATATTTCAATTTGACCCTATCATGTGCCAGTGTAGCCCAATGGCATCTGGTTGCTTCAGGAATACAAAGATCCTCAAATCGCTCATTCGGGGTCTTGACAAAGAAGTCTGACTATCTTGTAGGTGGGAGGCCACGTGATCTTTTGACATCCTGTGGGATCCAATCCGTAATAAGCGCTAGTCCAGTGGTCGTCTCCAATTGCATTACATGTCCAGCCCATCTGATTTTCAATGCCTTGGCAAACGAGACAGCATCCCTGACTCTGGAACAGCGACGGAGGTTGGAGCTCCATATTCCTACATTCACTTGAGTGAAAGTGAAAATTATATAGGTTATATAATATATAATTAATATGAAAATGTAATATGTAATATATAATATATAATATACAATATATAATATATTATATAATGTATAATGCATAATATAATGTGTAATATACAATATACAATATATGATATATGATATTTGATATATGATATGTGATATGATATATAACATATAAAATATAACATATAACATATATAACATATAACATATAACATATAACATATAACATATAACATATATATTTATGTCATTAAAATAAAAGCAGTCATTCTACATCTGTCTTTTTCCTTCTGGCTAACTTCACTCGATATGATCCTCTCCATGTCCATCCATTTATGGGCAAATTTCATAACTTCATTTTTCCTAACAGCTGCATAGTATTCCATTGTGTAGATGTCAGAGTTTCTTTATCCAGTCATCAGTTCTCGGACACTCTGGTTGTTTCCAGATTCTGGCTATTGTGACTAGTGCTGCTGTGAAAATAAAGGTGCAGATGGTGTTTCTGCTGTGTGTTTTTGGCTTCCCAGGGTATATTCCCAGGAGTGGTATGGCTGGGTCAAATGGGAGCTCAATGTCTAGTCTTTGGAGGAATGCTCATATTGTTTTCCAAAAGGCTGTACCAGTCAACATTCCCACCAACAATGGATGAGAGTACCATTTTCCCTGCATCCAGGCCAGTACTTGTTCTTGCTCTTTTAGATATGCACCAGTCTCTGTGGTGTGAGATGATATCTCATTGTAATTTTTATTTGCATCTCTCTGATGATTAATGATGATGAGCATTTTTTTCATATGCCTTTTGGCAATTTGAATTTCTTCCTTGTCAAAGTTTCTGTTCATCTCTTCTCCCCATTTTTTGATGTCGTTGGCTGTTTTCTTCTTGCAAAAGTTCTACCAGTGCCTGATATATCCTGAATATTAACCCCTTATTGGATGGGTATTGGGTGAATATACTTTCCCACTCTGTGGACTGACTGTCTTTGTATCTTGGTCACTGATTCTTTTGAGGTGCAGAAGCTTTTTAGTTTCATGTAGTCTTATATGTTTATCTTTGCTTCCAGTTGCTTTGTTTGTGGTGTTTCATCTTTGAAGATGCCTTTAGCTTCAATGATATAGAGGGTTTTTCCTATGTTTTCTTCAATGTACTTTATGGATTCAGGTCTGATATTGAGATCTTTAATCCTATTTTGATCTGATTTTTGTGGGTGGTGTTAGACAGAAGTCCAAATTCATTTTTTTACATGTCGTTTAATCTTTGTTAAAGGAACAAAAAGTACAAAATGGGCCAAGTAAAAGCCTCTTCATCAAATGGTACTGGGAAAACTGGGCAACTATGTGTGAAAAATTGAATCTGGACCTCTGTATCATACTGTATATGTACATATATATTATTTATGTACATATACATACCTGTATATGTACATATAATATACATAATATATACATTTTATATATTTCTATATTTAATTATATATATCATAATTACTATAATAAAATATTATATATTATAATATATATACATATATATTATATATAATATATGTATATATTATATATAATATATGTATATATTATATATGTACATATTATATATGTATATATACATACACACATATATACATATATAAGTATGTATATATACAGTATGATACCAATATCCAAGGCCAGGAAAAACATGGGTTAGGCAGTCTTGTCAAAAGGTGGAATCAACCACAAAATAGTGGGAGTCAGAGGTTAGGTAAGACAGAGAAGGGAAGAGTGTGCTAATAGTCATTGAAAATGATACCAGTCTAGAACTGAGCATTGAATATAGGCAAAAGGATGCACATTTTAACCTCTAAATGTATATATTGCAAGCCACATGTATAAGAGAAGGAAGAGAGAGAGCGAGAGAGAGAGAATATTAAGAACCTACCATAGAGGAACCTAGGGGAGGGAGGAAGGAATTGGGGACATTGGTGGAGGAATGGGTGTTGGAACACTGTAAGACTGAAAACTAAACATTAACATCTTTGTAATTGTATATCTCACGGTGGATAATAAAATATTACCAAAAAAATGAATTTAAACAAAAGTGGTCACAACTCTTGCTTTGTCCACAGTTAGCACAAGTTCAATTCCCAGTACCCCATATGATGCCAAGTGCTGTCAAGAGAGATCCCCGAGTTCAGAGCCAGAGTAATCATTGAGCACCTCAAAAGTGTGGCCAAACACAAAACAAAAACATTAGTTGGCTCAAAACAATAGTTTTGAGCAAAGATCTAATATATAGTTAATAACATTTACTAATTGCACACCATTGAATTAGATATTTAGATAGGTTGACTCATTTCATCCTTAAAAAACTGTGATATGTCCATTTAATTATCCTCATTCTTGGATAAGAGAATTGGACTCCGAACATTTAATTATCTTGTCCAAAGTTATCTAGATAGTTAGATGACTCAGTAAAACAGAATCAGATTGGTGGGTGGCGATGGGCGAAAAGTAATGCTCCTGAGTAAAACTCAGAAAAAGCTGCTAACATCACAAATCTGTTTATCCTGCCCAGAAAGAACACCCTTAACAGCTCAAATTTTATCATTTATATAAAAAGCCACTCATTGGTAATGTTTCCCGGTTGCTGATGGGATATGTTCAAAAGTTTCAAAAATCAAATACTCAAACTAGAGTTCAATTTTTTCTCACTAGAAACAAATTCCTCATTCCAAACCCTTCACCAACCCAGTGACACTCCCCAGTATTCTCATACCCCGATTCTCCACTTGGCCTTTGCACTCGCCACTAGCTAATTACCAATCAGTAAGAGCCCACCTGCAACTCACTGCAAAACCATTCTGTTGGCAAATGGCATCTGACCTAAGGAAAGAACAAAAAGCATGTGACCAAAACTCCCTTCGAGAAGCTTAAAGTCTAGTAGTATTTATAGAAAATGTAAATCATAAAGTAAATGGTCCAGATGGAAGCTGCTAGAATTGAGTGAGATTTAACCCTGTTGACAGGTTCATGGCAGATTTCTGTGCGAGGTGAAATCTGGCTGGATTTTGTAGGACATAAAGGGTTTTACACTATGTTCTCAAAGAAAGACATTCTCATTGCAGCAGAACAGCCAAACTTTCTAGAAGGACACACAAAGAAAAAGAATATCCTGACTCCCCTTGTCCTACTCCTAGGAAAATTCGCTGTTAGGAACTGTCAAGTTGATAGAATTTAAATACAGGCAAAGAAACAAAAGGAGAAGAAAGAACTGGCAGAAAAGCACAGTCCTGACAAGCAGGGGCGGTCATGGCGGAAAACAGGTTTGATGTAAGGGATTAATTAAGAAGTGGAGCTAAGCAACACTGGAGGCAGCTGTGACTTCCTGCGTTTGTCCCACTCAAGTGAGAGGGCAAGCACAGCCGATGAGCCCAGATTCAGCGGTGGGAGTGGGGGGTGTAGGGAGGGAAATGGAAGGATCGTGACCCCTATGGTCTCAAGGACAAAGTGTGAGGTGTCTCAAAGACTTTGACAGCCCCTTGGAAAAATAAATCTGTATATCAGTAGACAGGGGCCAATTATAGTTTATAAGTAATAAAATCCTAAACTTGAGCAGTGGCAGCAGTAGAATTTATTCAGTACAACTGCATCTCTACTTCACAGAGGGTGATATCGAAACCAAGAGAAGTTATGTGTTATTTACAGACGTAAAATGACCATGGGAAGAAAGCTACAAAGAACTATCCATGAAAATAAAGCGTCTTTCATTCATGACATGTGGAACGATGATACCTTTATCACTACAGATTAGGAAAGCATACACATTATATAAGATCTGTGTCATGAGGAGAATAAAAAATCGCATTTAATTTAGAGTTTAAAATATTTTTTCCATTCAAAGACATGACAAAATCCACCGGCTGAAAGATCACTGAAATGCATATTACTAAACAAAAGTCAGGTATTGAGAATAGCTAAAGAACTCATAAATCTATGAGTTTTTGAATTTTAAAAGCAGTAGAAAAGCAGTCAACATATATATATATATATATATATATATATATATATATATATATAAAGAGAGCAAGCATGCAGAAAGAGACATTCCACAAACACCTAAATGCTAAAGAACAGAGGGGAAAATGGTGTACATTACTAACAATCAGTCAGGGAACAACATATTAAAACCATTTACATCTACAATCACTATCACTATCACTATCTTCCCGATCATTATCTCTTTGCTAGAGCAGGCACCAGTAATATCTCCATATGTCCTGTCTCATGCTAGTAGAACCCAAAGGTATCCACGTGCTCCAGGAACATAAAGAGCCTCAAACCATTATATTAGGTCATGGGAATGACCTAATATAAATGTTACTGGTATTTGGCATATCAAATACGACATGAGCAGCTTGCCAGGCTTGCCGTGCGGGAGGCATACTCTTGTAGTCACCTCTAAATAAAGCATTTATTGATGAACTGTGCGGCCGCTAGCATCTATATCTACAATACTGGTAAATACAAAATGTCAAGACTAGGGAGGTAGCTCAAGTGGTAGAGCACATACCTAGCTCTAGGCGTGACGTTCTGAGTGTGATATCCGAAACCACACCATGCCCAGAAAACCACAGGGTAATCCACCCACTGCCAAGAGTGGGTAACTGGCCCAACTGTCGGAGTTGTCCTAGACCCCATCAAGCACCACCTGGTGTGACCCCCCATAAAAATAAATATGCAAAAATGATACAAATTCCACCATTCTGTGATACTAGTTTTGAAAGGATACTCTATTTTATCACTATTTTGTTAGCACAAGGAATTTCTGACTGTTCTCAGCAGCTATAGAAAATATTATGAATATCCGTCAAAAGATATGTGTAATAATATAATACACATATTATTCAATGAAATCCCAGAGAACAGTAAAAATGAATGAAACTGTCTATGCATACCAACAACACATGTCAATAGAAGCAAAGACTATGCTACTATACACATAATTTTTAAAACATTAGAACAATAAATTATATCACATAGTTTATATGCATGAAAAGTGATCTGTTAAGAAATGCATGAGTGAAAAACACAAAATTGCACATATAGATTATAGTTGAAGGGGCTGGGGTGATAGTACACTGGTGTGGCACTTGTCATCATGTGGCTGACCAGGGTTGAATAACTGGCATCCTATATGGTCCCTAGCATTGTAGTAATAACTTCTGCAAGGGCCAGAAGTATCTCTGAGCACTATGAGGGCCAGAAGTGGCACCAAAGCAAAAAAAAAAAACAGATTACAGTTCCAAGGAGGTTTTTTTTAAATTTTTATGGGGGTATCATTTTATGGGGGGGGTATCATACCTGACAGTACTTAGAGTTCATTCCTGGCTTTCTACTTGGGGATCACTCCTGGCCATGCACATATGGATTCCCAGGGTTTGAACTGCGGTTGTATTCAAGGAAAGTACCCGCTTTACTTTTGTACTCTCTCTCTTCAGTCCCTAAGGGAAATATGCTTGAAAACAATACTCCGGGAATATCTCTGTATTCAGAGATATCAGAGTATTGAAAACAATACTCTGGGAATACAGTATGTGCAATGACATATAATCTGGAATGTTTTACAAATATCTTTAATATTTATTAATGTTTATGGTAGCCCTGAAATACTTCACAAAATAAAGACTAGTTATAACAGTAGCACTTGGTATGAAAGGAAGGAAATTTTCAAATATTATCTGAAAACTTTTCAAAATATTGCAAGTTTATTTTTTCATTCAGATTTCTCAGACCTTGATCTCAGGCTTTATTGCTCAGTTAGTGCCGCGGTCTACCAATGCCCCTCTCTGCCAGTACGAAAAGCACATTGATTTCACTTTTGTCAGTCCACGAGGCCACTTCTTCAGGTCACTGCCTATTCAGTTCCTTCCTTGCTCCTAATAATTATAAATATCCTCAGATTCTTGTGAGAATGGCGATTATTCAAAGGCAGGAAACAAGTTTTAGTGAGGATGTGGAGAGAAGAGAATCCTTATATACTGTTGGAAATGCCTGTGCAGCCATTGTGAAAAGCATGCTGAAGATCCCTCAATAAATTAGGAGTTAGAAATTCTATAAAAATCCATGCATCTTCCAGCTATTTTTCAAAGAATAAGTAAATGCTACACTCCTAGATGTTTTACTCAAGAAATACAAAACATTCATGTGAAAAGTCAGATGCTGCACACTTTCCTTACTGAACACTTACTTACAAAAGTCAAAAACTGGAAACAACCTAAGTGTTCACTGAGTGATGGAAGGATAAAGATGTAGTACAGGAGCAGAAGACATAAGCCAACACAGATTTGATCTCCTGCACTCCACATGGACCCCTGAGCCCAGCCCGGAGTGATCTCTGAGTGTAGAACCAGATGGGTATGGTCCCAAAACCAAATCGAACAAACAAACAAAAAAAGAGATGGTATTAAGTCATAACGTAACACAAAAATCTTGCCATTTTCTGGACCATGGATAGACCTAGAGTATATTATGTAAGTGAAGTAAGTCAGATGGAGAAAGACCAACACCAGGTGATTTCATTCACATGTGGCCCATAAAGAAATAAAACAACCAAATGAACTCAATGAAAACAAAACTAACCTCTTGATATAAGGCAAATTGATGGTAACCAGAAAGAAAAGGGGAAGGCTGGAAGGTGGGACATCAATCAGATCAAGGGAACATATTGATTTTCAATCATACACACTATACATAAATATGTTATATGGTGAATGAGTCAATAACAGATCATTATTTTTGTAAGGCTATCAAAACCCTTAACACATTATTTCTATTCTTGATCACTTGATCACTTGAATCCCATTATTCATCGATTTGTTCAAGCGGGTGCCAGTAACATTTCCATTGGACCCTATCACGTGCCAGTGTAGCCCAATGACATCTGGTTGATTCAGGAATATGAAGAGCCTCAAACCGTTATTTCTATTCTACTCAACTAAATTCATCTCCCACTCAAATGAAAACTCACCAGAGGAGTCAGCCATGAGGAGCATCTCCCTTGAACCGAACAAGCCAAATTGGCTTTAGCTCCAGGTCTCTGAAAACATTTTGCCTTCCTTGAAAAGTTTTCTCTGTCTTGCTGCTTAACTCTGACCTATGCACAAAAGACTTCAGATCTTCATTTCATTTCATTTTCAGCTTAAGATTATGATTTTTATGAAGCAGTCCACGATGATCCTATTTTTTGAGTTATTCTCCTTTACCAAAAATTGTAACTATGAGTGGTCCCAAGTACTTCGTTTTATTCTGTAACATTCTGACCAATTATCCTCCTCCTGTTAATCTTATGCCTTAGATTTGAAACTTCCCACAGATTTGAACTGCATTTGCCCTTTGATATTCTCCACACTAACACTAACATATACACAAGAGAAAATTCTTCTAGTTAGTGCATACTTGAAAAGGCTACATATGACGTTTATTGTCTATTTGAGGAATGTATGATGTTTATTACCTAGATCCTTTAGAACATTTTATCAAAGCAAAATATTTGACATCATCAATGAAAGCAAGTTTAAAGAGCTGTAATCTGTAAGTTGTGAGAAACAGGGCCTAATACCATATGCATGCTGCGCTCTCTGTCTTCCTATCGGTTCACCGTAGTTTTAACAAAGGATTTAACATTTAAAGTAAGGTCTCAAGTAGCAACTCTTACATAGTCACAAAGCTGTGGTCCATTATCTCACCACAGCATTCAATAATACACTGCTTATTATATTATATTGACTTGACTCGAATACACACCTGGTCAGAAACTAGTTCTAAAGCCAAACCCACAGAGGCTTGAAAGAGAATACAGGGGGCATGGCGCTTATTTTGCAGGCCGTGACCCATGATTAATCCCCAGCATCCCATATGGTGCCCCAAGCACCGCTAGGAGTGATTCCTGAGAACAGAGCCAAGAGTAATCCCTGAATATTATTGCCTGGTGTGAACCCCAAAACAAAATATAAAAATGAAACTTAAATAAAACAACACAACAAAAACCTCATGGATATTCTGACAGACCTTAAATTTCTATAGCCCTTTTGAATAAGAATGACTCCACACAGACTATAATTACAATCAACTCAAGCAAGATAAACTTAGAGTCTCTACCAGTCAACCTCGTCCCTGTTGTATTGGTCTCTTTTCCCTAAAGTCTGATTCAGTCCTTCAATCTCAATCCCCAGTAAACATCTGCATCTCCTCCACAGGCACATCCGATAGAAGACTCTGGCCCTTTTATCACTTTAAGCTTATGCTATTTACTGCACATAAAGAAAAAATGAAATACAAAACCAAGATATATTTAGAAGGAATAGGAAGAAGAATTACAACCCTATGGGGTACCAAAAAAGCCCATTTGGCTTTCAAGAAAGCCAAATAAATTTGAGATATTGGAAAGTGGGCTGGTTTAACATTAATATACTTGCTTTTAGCAAGTATCAGGAATAGATGGATGGGAGTTTTGTTTAACAGCACAGCCATGAGATGTTAGCCATGCTGGAATTAGAACTGAGTTTGCCAGGGTATTAGAAGACAAAACTTAGCACCCAAGAATGCCAAGTTTGAAAATGCTTGCGAGTCCATGCCAAAGTCATATAATACTGTCTTCTGGGATCCTTACATAGTTGTAATACAAATCAGCATTCACTCATTGCATTCCTACAGTCACTGGCCAGTGTTCACTGAACCCTTATTAAAGTGTCCAGTGTTGAGGCAAAAGCGATAGCCCAGCAGGTAGGATGCTTGCCTGGCACGTGGCCGACCCAGGTTCGATCCTTGGCATCCCATGTGGTCCCCAAGCACCATCAGAAGTAATTCCTAAGTGTAGAGCCAGGAGTAACCCCTGAGCATCATCAGGTGTAACCCCAAAAGAAAAAAAATATTGTCCAGTGTTTTGCTAGCATCAGATGGATTTGGTGAACATCGATATTAGGTTTCTGATCTTGTGAAATGCACAATTCAGTTTTGTGGAAGACAGATTGGATTATTTAAAAAAGTCAACACTTTGTAATTTACTGTAAAACCACTATGAAAAAATATATAAAGTACTAAAACTATATTTAACTGGAGAGTTTTGCTGACTAAATGACTTTCCAATTGAGATCTAGAAAAGATGAGATAGTATAAAAATTATTCCGAGTGTAAGGGATCCTATTCATTTTTATCCCATTCATAGAAGCTACAGAGTCAAATAAGTCTCATCTGAATTGTTTAGGCAAGGTTTTACACAATAAACACAATAAACTGTGTTACTGCTTCCAGCTTAAATGCTGGCCCTCCCAACTCTAAGTCAGAAACAGCATCCCCATTGGAAAGAACAGGAAGGTTACTTTCTTTTGTATTATGTCTGGGAAAAGAACTTTGAAGCGGCTGACTGTGTCTTGCCTTTTTTGCAGGAGTAGTAAGATGAATCATATCAAAGAACAGTTGTTTGCAAAGTCTGAGACAAGATCAAAATGCCATTTTCCTCTGAAACTGCAGCACGTGTTTTGGAACGATGTCTCCAGTGATACCTAGCAGAGAAATTTGTAGTCCAGAAATAGACTTTGTACTGAGTTTCCAGAGATTGAAACCAAAAAAGAAAGGGTCTCCAGGAAAAGGGTATAATCATGAGGTAAGAACGAGGGTTAATGCCAGTTCCCTTATCATACACTCATAAACGTTCTCTAGTAGCAGAATTAAAAGGGAAGTTACTCTAGCAGATGTTTTCAAATTAGCCAAAACCGTGTCATAGAGTAAAGCAGCAGAACTGGAACTTGCCCAGAGAGGCCCAGAGGAAGGAGAGAGAGAGAGAGAGTAGAGAGAGAGAGAGAGAGAGAGAGAGAGAGGGAGGGAAGGAGGGAGGGAGGCCTCTCACTAGTCGCTTGAAGGAGCCATTTAATGCATTAGAGTCCTGGTGTAGACGAAGTCCACACTAGGGAGACATGTACCAATCCAAGCCTCCTCTCTCAGTATCTTATCCAACACTTAAACAAGGTCACTATCATGTCCAATACTAATAAAACCCAGCAGGATTGGGTAGCTTAAACACTGCCAAAATACACTTGCTTTTTTGCTGAGGCTTACAACTCTGATCCAATAACTGATAGAAAGAAGAGCTAAAGGTTGTCAGTGATCACACATAAGCAAACGATGACAAATGACCATAAAAACAAGCAGTTTAGTTTAGATCAAATCACATATCAATGGAAAGTTGCATTTCCAAGGTAGATCCACAGCATTGTTACCAAGTTTAAAAAACAAACCTAACTGGGGCAACGTAGCCCAGTAATCCTGGACCTCATCAGCAAAGAAAGGGTCAGGAATCTGAGCCAAATATCTCTAGATAACTATTCAGAGCAACCTGGGGGTTGCTTGGTCCTCCAAAGTGGGTGTCACCTATTTCGTGGTAATCAGTAACTTCTACACAAAAAAGAAACACATGGGGGCTGCAGCAATAGCCCAGCAGGTAGGGCGTTTGCCTTGCACTCTGCCGGGTTCAATCACAGGCATCCCATATGGTCCCCGAGCACTGCCAGGAGTAATTCCCGAGTGCAGAGCCAGAAGAAAGCCCTGAGCATCGCCGGGTGTGACCCCCAAAAGTAAAATTAAAAAAAGAAGAAAGAAAAAAAAAAGAAACACATGAACCAGAAGCAAAAAGGAATATGATACTTCCTGCTTATCACTCTACACCAATCTTCTGGTTCTTACAATTTACTACAATGAAGGATATAAAATTGCTGAATCAAGAGTCTCTACGGAATACCAATACTTTGTGCAACTGCCAATCTTTTGTGCAATTAGAGTGATGAAGCAAAGACCTCAAAGGGTGACATTATCCTTTTAACCTTTTTTATATCAACACCCCAATTTTCTTGTTCTCAACCACATTTTGCAGATTTCTGAGTTTTAAGTTGCAGAATAAGTAGCAACATCTGATCTACAGGGAAGAAGTATATATAAATAGTATACATATAAAGCTTCATTTCATAATGGTAATGTCTCTATGCCCCATTAGTGATAAAAACACAGTTTTGTATATGTGGCGAATAATGTACACAAAATGCTTTTTTTGCATAAGCCAAATATTCATGCATTGGGGGGAAAAAGAAACTGATACTTGGCATCTCATACAATAATTAGGACTGCATAATAAACTGCATAATTAATAACTACAGACTGATATTAAATCCTCCTCTTGGGGCCAGAGAGATGGAACAGGGAGTAAGGTGCTTTCCTTGTACATGCAGACCCTGATTCAGTACCTTCACATCACATTGTCCCTAAGCAGAGACAGCAGTAGCCCCCTGAGCACTACTGGGTATGTCCCCAAAAATTAAAATAAATACAGTCTCTCTGTTGTATGAGAATGCTTCAGAGCTTCAGGGCAATTTCTGATTGGCCATGTATCAATCAGAAATCATCTTTGTCAGGCAATAATGGGAATCAGGTATGTAAGTCCTCAAATAGAAGGGAAGAAAGTTACCTGGGAGCAATAAAATAATGCCTTACTTCCCAAAAGAATAGTTATAAGTGCTTAGAATATTCTAGCAATAGATGAGCTTGCACAGGACACAAGATCCTTTTGAAGTTATAAGTGTCTCGACAGCACAAATTCTTTCAGGAAGCTAAGAAAAAGTTGCTGGTGATTGTACTACTTTAAAATAAAAATGTACAAAGGAACAGCACATCACAGACAGATTAGAAGTATGGGAGGTGAGGATTGGAGAAAAGTGTTTAGATTTTTTCAAGAGTCCTTTTTAGCCTTCCTGAGTTTAGTAGAAGAGTTACCAAACAAAAAGAGAAAAGAACTTACAACTACATCCATTTTTTTTAAATTAAACAAAAGGCAACAGTGGTTTCTATAGTGATGAATTCTTCCTAAAGACTTCCAATTGAATCCTTCTGACAAGAAAACATCCTTTTATATGGAGCAGATAAGAAAAAATGGCATTATCTATGAAAATGGTTGAAGATGTCCAAATCTATACTGGATACCTCATCATAAAATGCAATTACATGTTATTTCCTAATTTGAGAATTTAAATGTAATCTAAGTCAGAATGATGAATTCCTTGTTTTCATAACAAACAAGTTGCTATACAAAAAATATGGTTCTTTTCTGGAGTTGTAACCAAAATCATGACCATCCTATCTAATCTCTAAATGAGCAGTTAAAGCACCAGTTCCCTTTTTCCCAGTCTTAATTTTTATTCAAAAATAAGTAATCATTCTACAAGGCTATATGGAACAAAGACATCTTTATCTAATACAGTTAAAGGCATGCAAATTTTTCCAAGTTTGAATCAAAAGACACTTAGAAGCATTTAGGAAATAGAACACTGCTTAGTTTTAGAGTACTTTTTTCTATGTGGGCTACTTAATATTTTATAATTTGGCTGTATTTTCTATATGGGCTGCTGAATATCTTATAATTAATATTTTGTCATAATTGAGTTACTGCTTTCAAAAACAAAGCCACAAAAAATCTGGTCTAGAACTAGAAATATTCCAGAGCAGTGATTTCATCACAGTAACTTTCAACTGAGCTAATGAGCCCAAAGAAAATGAAGAAGAAAGACACGGTTACCTGACTTCCGAATATTAATTTTGAGAATCAAGAGCAGTTTTTATAACCTAAACGTTTAAGTTACTTGCATTTCATTCTTGGGGCTTTGTTTTTTGTTTTATAAATTTCCAGTAAAGAAAAGTTTTATTCTTTTGACATCAGATAAATTAGGGTACTAGTCTATTTCCTGACTCTATGCCATTTACATTTAACTTTGAAGGAAGATTACTGCTGTATAGTAAAATGTCTGTTACTGGATTTGGCATATCGAACACGCATCGGACAGCTTGCCAGGCTCTGCCCCGCTAGAGCAAATCGATGAATAACGGAATCAAGTGATAGTAAAATGTCATAGGCCAATAGAAAGTTGGAGATTCTGCAACTAATTAGCTTCCTTTGTGGCAAAAAATAATTTGCAAGATGCTGCCTCAAGTCAAAAAAATCGCTTTCTTCGTTTGAAACCTCCCTCATCCCAACCTGTGACTTGGACAGCTCAGAAGGACCATCCCAGATCTCTACAAAGCCAGTCACACAGCCCACAAAAGCCGAGGCTGCTCTCCTGAGATGGCTTTCACCGCTGCCATGCCATAACTTCATTCCGATTTCCTAACTTCGCCAGGGCAAGCAGGAAACATCCATCTCCGTCCACCCGGCCCATGCCAACAACTCGCCCCGCTCACGGTGTCTGGAGTGCGCATTTCTGCCCAAGAAATAACCTGCCACCTGAGTCCCCAAGAAATAACCTACCACCCTCCCCTGGCCTGGGTCCTCTTGCAATCTCACCCCTCTTACAAGCCCAGATCTCAGAAAAATTCCGCAGCACGAGCCGCGGGGAGCCTAAGTGCGCCTGGCAGCAGGGGTGGGCTAGGGGGCCGTCCCTTCCCTTGGCCCTCCTGGGCCACCGTGCACAGCCCGGACAAGGGCGTCCTGAATGCAGGGGGCTTCATCTCCCGCGGCCCTCCGAGGTCCCCTCCCGCAGCTGCAGCCGCCCGTCAATCAAAGTGCAATTTGTTGGCCCTGGCGGCCCAGAGGAGCGGTCCCCTGCTCGGTCCCTGCTCGGAGGGGTCGTTCCAGCCCCGCTCATTCAATTCGCTGTGCGCCGGGTCTCACGGCTGGCCACGGATGGCGCCGGCAAGTGGCCTCCCCGGCGGGCGCTGAGCACTCGGTGACCTCCCCCTCGGACCCGCTGCTCAGTGCGAGTGTGTGTCTCTTTCTCTCGGTGTCTCCCCGTCTCCCTTTGTGTCTCTGCTTCTCCGGCTGTTTCTTTGCGCGCGCGCACACACACACGCGCGCACACACAACGGAGGAAGCTCCCGATCCACCAATGCCAAAAATGTCACCTTAAAAACAAGTGCCACAACTTGCTTCGCCAACGACCCAGGAGTCGGAGACACCCCTCCGGTGGGCAGCCCCCTCCTCTCCGGCCGGGTGCGTGGAGGGTTGGGGCGCGGGGGCGTGTGAAATTGGCCGGGGACCCCCCCGGGGACCCGCATTTGTCTCCCTTCCCCTTCCAGGACCCTGTCGCAATTGCAAAAATCCGTCCCCTTTGGGCCCCTCGGGACCGGGTCCAGGGCACAGGAGGTGGCCCGGTGGCACCCGAGGGTGCGCCCCAGGCGGGCGCCCGGCCGCGGTCCCAGCTGCGGCCAGAGTGGGGGCGACGCGCGGCTGGCAGGGGCCACCAGCGCGCAGGGACCGCAGCGGCGGCGGCGGCGGCCCCGGCGCGCCCCCCAGCCCCGCGCCCCGCAGCCCGGTGTTACCTGGCCCGCAGTCCGGCCCTCGTCCGCGCGTCCGCGGCGCTCTGTCCGTCGGTCCCACGCGCCTCGGAGCCGGTGGGGCGCGCAAAGGGGTGGACCCGCTCCGGGATGGGCTCTCCGGGCGGCGACGCGAAGGACTCCGGAGAGGAGCCGAGGCTCGGCCGCCGGCGACGCGGGGTGCGGCGACTCCCGGGCCCGAGTGCGGCGAGGCCGGGCTGGCGCGGTGGCGGCGCGCGGGGGGCAGCGCTCGCCTCTGGCGCGGAGGCTGAGCGAGCGCCGGGACGTGGCGGCCGGGCGGCGGGGCCGGGCTGGTCACCCGCCCCCCGGGGTGCTGTGACTACGGTGGGGAGGGAGGAGTCCCGCGCTGCCTCCGCCCAGCCGGGGGGCGGCCACGGCCCGCAGCCAACCGCGCGCACCGCCCGGCTACTACGGCGCGGCCGCTCGCCCCGGCCTGAAGCCCGCACGTGCGCCCGGCGGCTGCGAGCCCCCGACTCAGCCCCTCCCGGCCTTCGACTTGGCCTTAGGAGGCACCTGCACCCCGGGGCCGAGGGGAAGCCCCGCAGCCCGGGGATGGAGCGCGAGGCGGCCACCCAGTGGTGGGCGTGCCCCGTCCGTGCCTTTGCGCAGCTACCGGGGAACCGAAGCTTCGCCGCCTCTGCTGCTCTGCTGCCAGCTCGGTTTCCAACCTTGTCTTTCTTTAAGAGAAGCAAGAGAACTTAAAACAGTTCCTACAGCGGGAGAGCAAATCTGGGGCCGCCGCGGAGCGGAGCAGAGGGTTACGAACCCATCTCTGAGCCCCTGCTAGAATTGTTTTAAGCAGCAGGGTCCGGGGAGAGAATCTCAGGACTCACAAAGACCTACTTTCAAAGCCATTTTTTTTTTATGACTTTCGAGTGTTACAGCTCAGAGCCTCAGTTTCCCTATCTTTACAAAGACAGTTCCAGTACAAAATATGCGTGTATGTGCATAGGCTTGTTTGGGTGTGTGCGGCATGGGTGTATGCGTGCACCTAGGCATGGATTCAGGCGTGCATGTGTTCTGCTTACTTAGGGTCATTTATGGAATGAGTCCCTTTTCCTCCTGTCCACCAACCTCGGGGAACTCCGACCCAACTGCGTTTTGGAAGCCAATCCCATTCGTATAAACTAAACACCGACCGCATCTCTACGTGCTCTGAAAAGAGGCAGAATCCACGTGACTTCAAGGCAAGAACAGAGATAAATGGTGTGAAGAGGTGACCTGAGATGTGGGTCAGAGGGAGAAGAAAATCCAATCAGATGTCGTAGAGTTGAACTGCTGTAGCTACTGAAATAGCAGCGTTCTGGAGGATAATCGTTAAAAGAATTAGGGTTAATCACCTCCCTGTTTCATTTGAATGAAGAATGCTCTTGGTTCCATAGCTCTCAGACAGAACATTATGCTCCCAAAGTATATAATCTTCTTTATGTAATTGTATCTATAAAGTTAGACCATAAGAGTTAGCATCTGCTTTGTGTGATATAGCTAATTATAAATATTAATAGGATTTTTTAGAGAAAACACTTCTAAAAATGCAAAGAAGTGATAAACAGCTCTATAAAAATATGACTCAATAAATAATCGCTTCCGCAATTTCACTGAGTGATTTTCCATTAAAGAGAAAAATATATATTTAAACCATTAAACACTGAAAGAAATGGAGGTAAATTCTCTCAATATCTACTATAGCATTGCCAACGCTTTAACAAAGCTCGAAAAGATATTCTCAGCCAATTCAAGAGACTATTTAGGGCACCAAGCTTCAGATAAATTGCTACCAAAAGGCAGAGCACAGATATAAATAAAATTGCCTTATAATCTGAAAAAAAGGAAACTACCTTGCCTTTTCAAATTCATAAATATATTTAACCCACTGAATTTTTAATGAAATCACTTAAAATGGTCAAGGTAACTGTAGGACCCTACATCAAATCTGGAGGATGTAGATAATAATATTACTTAAAGAGGTAAGTACATTTTCTTACAAAATTATTGGGATGCTTTTCACTTAGCAGCAATATATCTAACTCTACTACTGTTAGGATATTCTCACTGAAAATGCTATAATTCTAATTTGACTCACACACACACACACAAGAAACACAATGTGTTGGAAAGATATTAACAGTTTCTGGAATTGAGAGTGCTGGGAAGAAATCATAATTGTAGGCATTAATGGGAGTTATGAGGGAAAAGAACCCAAGTGACCAAGTGGCCAAGTGGCTTAATGGGCACACCCAACATAAGTGAAATCCTACCCTTTCTGCTAACCCCGGCTGCACCCACATTCCAAATCACAGAGCAAAGCATTTGACTGGCCAAACTTTATCCAATACTAACTCCCAATATACACCAGCATAGAGAAAAAGATTTGGTTCCTTGAGTACCACCATGGAAGATGTCCACCTGGAGATCTACCCTTGCAATCTATGTACATTTTCAGCATGATATTAGAGAGATATTAAGAAAACTTGATGCTCAGATTCTTAAAAAATTGAATGAAACTGAAAAATGTATATTACATTGAAAGTTACATTATAATTCTTAGAGTTGCTTAGATAGAAACAGTAACACTGTACCAAGGAAAACTAATTAGCACTTTCTTTTGTTTGTATACTTATTTTTAATTAAGGAATGCTATTCTAAATTCTCAGGCTGTAGGGTGGGACTCTGAGGAGCTGGGCTTGTGATCAGTTCTTCTGCTGGGTGGAGCTCTGATGAGCTGTGGAGTCCGCATGTTGAAAATGGCTGCCCTCATGGTGTGCGGGGGTCATCTGGCTTCTTGCAAAGTTCTGCTGGGATGGCAGGCCAGGGCTAGAACCTGCCTTCCCTCCTCGGCAGCCCTCATGATCGGTTGGGCACAGGGAGTGCTGGTAGCAGCTCTGCCCCGTGGCTCTGAGTCTCTGGGTCAGGCATACCTGGACCTGAAATAGATAGCTGAAGGGTGGGACCCTGACTAGCTGGGCAGAGCCTCGCAAGAAGCTAGATGATCCTGCACACCATGAGGGCTGCCAGTTTCAACATATGGACTCCACAGCTTGTCAGAGCTCCACCCAGCAGAAGAGCTCCTCTTTCCCTTCTCGCACAGGCCACAAAGTGGTTTATCAATAAATTCACGAGATAAGAGGCTACTAAAAAGTATCTTACCTGCACAGCAGAGCCTGGCAAGCTACCCAGGTCGTGTTTGATATTCCAAAAACCAGTAGCAATTATAGACCTCATTCCCATGACCTGAATGAATGATTTGAGGCTCTTTGTTTTCCTGGAGCAAGCATATGCCCTTGGGCTACACTAGCATGCAACAGGATGTATGGAGATGTTACTGGTGCCCACTTTAGCAAATCGATGAACAAAGAGGAAGACAAGTGATACAAGTGAATAGTAAAGCTGTTGTAATCTGGTTTTGACTTGAATGTGTTTCCCTCCCTTACATCCTGAGCAGTAGGAGAACTTGTGTGTTTTCACTTTTTTTGTTTTTGTCATTTGATCCTTTTTGGGATATGACTTCCCCACAAAGAGTGAAGAAAACTTTTCAGCTACTGAGAGTTCTTTATTTTTTAAGTAAAACAGGCTTTATTAAGGAGGTTTTAGGAAGGGAAGGAGGAAGGAAAGTGAGAGAGAAAGAGAGTACACATATCAAGAGGAGAGATGGGCGACACACGTGCTCGGGTACTACATGTGCTCACCATGTGGGCTCAGGCAGCATGTGCGCCACTACTAGTTCTTATAGTTTATATATATATATATATATATATATATATATATATATAGATAGATAGATAGATAGATAGATAGATAGATAGATAGATAGATAGATAGATAGATAGAGATAGATATAGTATAGATAGATATATATAGATATATATTTATATATACATATATACATATATATACACATATATATTTATATATATATGTGTGTGTATAGGGTTATGAACAGTAAATGAGAAATTCAGTTCTTCAGTTTCTTTCTGCCAGAGAATTGTTTTGTTGCTTTATTAAAGAGTTTAACTTCCCTGAATATACTCTCTTGTAACTGCTTCTTTTTTAAACTGCATATTTTGCTTCATAGCTTCTAGCATATAACGCAAAGGCGTAGGAGATTGATTGCTGCCAGTATAATTTCTGTTCCTTCGCAGGTGACCAGGGTCTCCATCCCTTCTGGTGGGAGTAAAAATATTAAGGGGCTCCTAGATATTGCCATATTTCCCCCTCTGTTCCTTTTGTCTGAGGCCAATCAATTGGCACTTCTACCTCCATCCTCTACTGGTGCCAGTGACAGAGAAAGAGACAGACATAGAAGAAAAACAAGCATACAAGGACTGTTCACACTTCAGAGTCTGCTCCAGTGAGCTCACGGGCTGCCCATTTATTCCTGACAGCATCGCTCCCTACCCTGACTCCCAACAGGTGAGTCATTTTTTAAGTTGACAGAGGCAGTAAGGACAGTTCATCAACTGCCTTCTGAAAGTACTGAGTAAGTTCATGACAATTTTTTTTTTTATTTTTTATTTTATTATACCATTGTGAGATATACTAAAACCAGACGTCTTGGTTCCAATGAGTGAGCTCAGTGGGCTGTTTACATCCTATATTAGCAGGAAGCCCAGGATTTGATCTGGGTGAGCTCAGTGGGCTGAATTACATGCTTTATTTGCAGGAAGCCCAGGTTTGATCTCTGACACTGAATGTCTGAGCTCTGCCAGGATTGACTCCCCAAGCAAGGAGCCAGGTGTAGCCGTGGACCACGGCAAGTATGGCCTGAAACCCCCAAAATAAATATATTTTAAAGGTCCCTCATGTCTTGTTACTGAAATTTTTTTTTCCTATTTGGTTCACACCTGGCGATGCTCAGGGGCTACTCCTGGCTCTGTGCTCAGGAATTACACCTGGCAGTACTCAGGGGACCGTATGGGATGCTGGGGATCTAACCCTGAAATGCCCTACCTGCCATGCTATTGCTCCAGCCCCTTGTTACTGAAATTCTTAACATGGCCCAACAGATTAAAAATAAAAATAAATGGTTTCTTGGGGCCAGAGCGATAGTCCAGCAGGTGAGCGTTTGCCTTGCACACAGCCGGCCCATATCGGCCAGGGTTTGATCCACGGCATCCCATATGGTCCCCTGAGCACCACCAGGAGTAGTTCCTGAGTGTGGAACCAGGAGAACCCCTGAGCATTGCCAGGTGTGACCCCCCAAAAAAAAGCAAATAAATAAATAAATAAAATATAAAAATAGATGGTTTCTTGACCTTTTAATTAAGGTTCATAAAGATGTGTTGGGGAAATTCACCTGAAAATTCCACAGGGGAAATTCACCTGAAAATTCCACAGGTGCCCTAATTTTAACAAGTTCAAGTTAAACATATAAGCTCCTAAACTTGCCTATCACTCTATTGTGTTTCTTTCTCTATTATTCTAAGTGGATTTATGGTGCTCTCTTCCCTAGACACCAATGCCAAAAATCTCTAAGTTATTTTAGTCTTCTGCACTCCATAATTGTTGGATCACCCCTTTGTTCACAGTCCTCTGTCTTCTACTTGCCAGACCTGAGTCTTGTAAACAATAGATTGTTTTTCTCCTTTCTATATGCTCTTTACATATTCTTACGCTAGAGCAAAGGACTTGTGTACAGACACAGAAAGACAGTTAAGGCTATTCAGTTGTGATATGGGAGTTAATTGACTCTGAAATGTTACTCCTGGACATCCATCATACTACATAACTTAAAACCTCAGTTGTCCTTAGATTAATTCTAGTTCCTTACACCCCAAAAAGATGGTCTCATCGTCTAACTGAATGGACCCAGGGCAAGCTGTGAGTAATATACCCTAACCTCAACATACAATGAACTAAGTGTCTAAGAACTAAGAGTATGGTCTAAGAGTAAGAACTAAGAGTATGGTCATGGAATAAACTCTGCTGTGACCCAAAGATAAGCAACTGATAAGGTCCCTATTGGGGGTTAGGGAAAAAACTAACCTGATCAGAAGACTGTAGTCTGGGCCAGAGTGATAGTCCAGCGGGTAGGGCATTTGCCTTGCACGTGGCTGGCCTATGCCGGTCCAGGTTCTATCCCCGCATCCCATACGGTCCCCGAGCACTGCCAGGAGTAATTCCTGAGTGCAAAGCCAGGAGAAACCCCTGAGCATTGCCGGGTGTGACCCAAAAAGGCAAAAAAAAAAACAAACAAACAAAAAAAAAAAGAAGACTGTAGTCTGGAATATATAGTGAGATGTCCCCAGGAATAGCCACCCTATAAACTTAATCCTGAGTATAATTGAATGTCTATCTCTTACTGTGTTTATACAAAATGACTTTAAATGGGATTAAGATGATTGTTGACCAACTAAGGAAAGAAAACAACACTCTAGGATTCTTCTTTTGCCCTGGGCAGGCCTGTAGGCCCAGGATCCATCTCTGGGGGTTCTCCTGGTAGTTTGCCCTGGAAAGGGGGAGCTTTTTACACCTCGTTGTTTCAAAATTTAGGTCTATTACCTCGCGTGACCCCCATCCCCCAACATTTTGTAAAGTATATATTTTAGGAGGCTCTGCTGGGGTGGTGGGCCAGGGCTAGAACGACGACCCCCCACTCCATGAGGGCCTCCATTCTCCACATCTGGACTTCCCCTTGTCAGAACTCCACCCAGCAGACCAGCCTATCACAGCCCGGCTCGCTCAGCCACAAGCAGCCGCATGGTTCATCAATAAATGCTGGATTTTGAGATGACTACAAGAGTATGCCACCCACATGGCAGAGCCTAGCAAGCTACCCGTGTCGTATTTGATATGCCAAATACCAGTAACAATTATAGACCTCATTCCCATGACCTGATGGAATGGTTTGATGTTCTTTATGTTCCTGGAGCAAGCAGGTACCCTCAGGATCTACTTGCATGGACAGGTCATATGGAGATGTTACTGGTGCCCGCTCCAGCAAATCGATGATGAATGGGAAGACTGTGATATTTTAGGAGAAAACTTGACCTAAGCTGTGTGGAGTGGAGTGAAGAGAGATTAGAAGATGAGAGCTTTGGCTTTCAAACACCTTAGTCTTGTTCCTTCGTCCATCAGCTGGAGGAGTGGTCCTAGGCCCTGAACTCACTGGGGATCTCAACGAACCCCAATATGTTGGGGACCCCAGTAAGTCCCAAAACGTAATTACTTATAATCCATCACTTCGCTTTTTGACTTTTACCATCTGAATTGATGTTAAATTGTTCCTGTATTTCTATTTTTATTATTCATTCTTATAGTCTTTATCTTCTGACCTCTGAGTGTTTTATCCACCTAATGTCTTTCCTTTCTCCAAGTCTTACGTCCTCAGCATGGTAGTGAGAACAGTCTTCTGAATTTGTTTTTTTTTTTGCTTTTGGGTCACACCGGCGTGCTCAGGGACTCCTGGCTCGCACTCAGAATTACTCCTGGCAGGCTCGGGGGACCATAGGATACGGGGACGAACCTGGGCGGCATGGGCGCGCGGCAGGCAACGCCCTACCCGCTGGGCACGCCCGGCCCCAGTCTTCTGAATTTGTAACTCCAATGTTTATCTAAATTTGGCTCCCTATAAAGTTTAACTTCTTATAATGGCATAGAAGACTTTCCATAAATTTGTGTTTCTTTACTTTCTCAGTCTCTATTCCCCTGATTTATATTCTGAGCTTCAGTAAATCAGAATGCTGCTTATAATCATTCCGATAACATATTTTGAAACATACCCATTGCGTTCTGGCCATGATGTCTTTAGACTGTCCTCTCTTCGTTTTGCTGGCTAATATTTATCTGTCAAGGCTTGATTCAGTGTGCCTCATGCTGGAATCATTAGGTTGTGATAAATAGTATCAGTTCTCATCTTGTCTTGTCATTATATCATAAAATTTACCATATTACAATTTTCAGATTGGGGCTGGAGCGATAGCCCAGCGTGTAGGGCGTTTGCCTTGCACGTGGCCAGCCCAGGCAGGCCCAGGTTTGATCCCCCCACATCCCATATGGTCCCCCTGAGCACCGCTGGGAGTAATTCCTGAGTGCAGAGCCAGGAGAAAACCCTGAGCATTGCCGGGTGTGACCCAAAAAGCAAATTAAATAAATAAATAAATAAATAAATAAATAAATAAAGTTTTCAGATTATCTGAGTTGTATTTTTGATACAACCATCACTCTTTAGATCCCTTATCTCTACCATAGTAATTAACCTCTTGGTTAAAAAGATAGCATTAAGGGTCTGAATTAACCTTATTTTAAGCATATTTTGTGATGTCTGCATATATCTTAATATAATTTAGTAGAAGTCTCTGTGACCCACAGTCAAGTTTTAAAACCCAGATTTAATAAATGGAAAATTGTATTTTATACTAAACAAATACAAAATAAACCCAAGTAATGATATATGAAGGCAGTGTTTAGTTTTTTCTTTTCAACAGTCAAACCAATAAATTGTTTATACCAACAAATGCTTTTCAGTTGATCATATTTCCTTTATAATTTAAAATTCTATTCAAAATGCAAATACAGGAATCCAACTGATTTAGATTCTCCTTCAATCATTCTTCTATACTGTCATTCTTATTTACAAATTAATCTGAATACCATGCCCCTTCATCCTATCTTTTCTCTCACACTCCCATTTATATTATATATGCATATGCAGGGCTATGTTGCAATCCAGCTTTGTTCTGATAAAGGTGGTCTAATACCAAAGAGTTCCTTTTGTATTTCCTATTCCCTCAACCCAAAATTAGAATTCTATGCTATAAATAGTATGAATAATATTCGACGTGCATTAGAAACCACCATGATATTGCAGTCTCCTGATTTTTCTTCTAGTTCTCCAGCCCTAACTCTCTTATCTCACTTAGATTGCAGTTTTCTGTCTTTAAGGTGGTAGTTGACTCCATTGAGGAGAATACCATATGAAGAGAAGTTCTTGGTTTAGGCATCTCAGCAATATCTGTAGTGAAGTAGGAAAGGCCTAATTCTAGAGACTGGAGGAAACCATAGTGCTGTGATATCAGTATTTCCTTGAAAGTGAAATATGAAAAAGTTTTATAAGATAGGACTGTTAAACACTTAAGATACAGGAGATAGAATGGGAAATGTCAGACAATGTATATGTTAATTAACTCCACAGGAAGAGTCTTTTCATATTGTAGACATTTGCTAGATCATCAAATTGCACACTTAAATATCTTATCATTTTATTATTCAATTTTAAGTCAATATAGCTGAAAACTTGTTTTCTAAGAGTTTTAATTTAGCAAGATAATTTATGCTTGTAAGAAATTGCTTGTAATTATGTATATTTTAATTTCTCCAGACATAAACACTCTGACAGGCTAGATTAAGTAAAATTGTTTATAAACAAATAACAGAATTAGAATTTGACCTTTAATTAAGCATGCAATCTACTAGTGAACTGAAATTCATTATTACATTATTAAACTCAATATAGATTCTTGACTTTATACTTGCTTTGAATGACTTAATTCAACTGTAGTTCATATTTAAATTTTCACATGAAGTGTGATGTTTCACTGTTGCTAAACACTGTCGTATTAAGCACGTCCTCCATTAAAGAGAAGCTAGCTAGATGAAAGAATGATTCACAAAAGTAGAATGATATAAAAGTAGCAAAAACCAACAACTTCAGGAGCTATGTGATTACACACTCGTGTAAATTAATTACTTTTATTGTTTTGTTCAACAGGCTTGAAAGAGAATATTCACCTGCCTTCCATTTTAGTAAGAGTATGTGTAATTTAGGGTAAAATATGTGTAAAATATGTGTAAAGGTATGTGTAAAATAAATTTCTTGTGACTATGTGAATAAATGAATGTCCAAAAAATTCTCCACTATAAGCAGTGGTGAATAATTGTATGAAATGCATTGGTCTGTGCCTCTTAAGAAGTTTGCATTCAGGAAATGGAATGATAGCTGATGATATTCACAATAAATATGCTTGTTATGGTGATGTATTAGGGTGATAACACATTAAATATTAGGGTGATAACTCATCTAATAAATTATCCTTTTGTTGCAATCTAAAAATCTGAAATAGAGCCCCAATAATCCCTTCACAGCAAATGAACATGATAAGACTATATCCGAAAGTTCATTTGAATGCTCAGAAACTTGGTCTTTATTTACACAGGGACTGTGGTAGCAATATATACTACTTAGTCACCAAAACTTCATTTTCAGTTCTTCCTGACATCAGAACTGGCCTGACTTTCAAAACCTATCTTACCAATAACCAATAAAATATAATAGAGATATAAATGATTAATGCTACTTCAAAGCTTGGCACAAATAAATTACAGTGCCTTCCTCTATTCTAGATGAGTATGACGTGTGGAGTGAATTTTGTATTGTAGTGGCAAAGACACCAAAAAATAACACCACCACCATAAACCCTGTCTTACTAGCTGTATATCTTGTGAGCAAGAAACACATTTCTATTGTTTCAATCACTAAGGTTTTAGGATGTATCAGCAGAGAGCTAAAGTTAATTTATCTAATACAAAAAATAATGGACTGTCTACAGTGTATTGTGTATTCAAATTTTTTTTCTCTAAAGCGTAACTATGACTTAACCCAAACAGTTCTATGCAATGGTAGAGAAAACATAATTTGAGTAAAATAACTTCCTGAGACCTACAGTGGGTAAAATAGAAGAGTTAGAATTTTAACTTGAGTTTCTTTACCTCAGAAATACATATTTTCTCAACATATTCTCCTAACTTATTTAGTTTTCTTAACAACTGGATTACAAGAGTTCTATTTTATGATAATTTTTATTAATATATTAAAAATAAATTAAAAAAAGAAAATGTTGATATTTAAATCACAAACATGTAAACTATTAAATTATGAAACCAAATTTCATAAAAGCCAGATAACTACAGGGCCATTTCTTTTGTGGTAGACAAAATTAACCTGAGAGATACTTACTTTTATCTGTATAGGATGATCTTAAAATGTGATTAAAATTCCCAACAGTTACTATAAGTTAGGAAGCAAAAAGGAAATTTTATTTATATACAATATTTAAATTGGAAGTGAGATAAAATTTATTTTCTAGTGTATTAAAATACAATGAATACACAATGAATAAGACATGATAATTTATATAACCTGATATTTTTAGAGATGTTTGTGGTGTAATATGAATGTGAACCCATCATGAAACTATTACCACAATCAAAGCAACAAACAGTAGCTACCATTTTATTTCCCATTCAAACTGTCTCTCCCTGTTATCCTTTCTTTACCTAGCCCATTCTTTCTTGACAAACGCTTTCCCATCTCTTTTTATCCTGGATTGTTTTCTGCAGTTTCTGGTGGGGCAGAGAGAATGGAATCCTAGCAAATGCCTGTTTCCCTCTCTGTGTTATTTCAAGGAGGGAAATAGAACATAGGCATATATCCAGGAATAGACTATGTAAAATATAGAATCCTTCATGCTGTGTCTGTGACAGTGACAGTTATGTCTTTTGTATCGTGAGTAGTTTTCTAACGCACATGCTTACCCTGATTAGTTTATCCATTAACATATTGATGAATTTAGGGTTTAATTTTTGGAGTATTACAAAGAAGCTATAATTATATATGTGGAAGTCTATAAATGATTCTTTTATTTCAGTCAGATTAATAGTAAGAAGACATCATTTGGTATATGCTATTTAATTTTAAGAAGCTATTTAGTTTTCCAAAATGTTTGAAATATTTTACAATCAAGCCATTATTACATGGAAATACAGATATTTTTTTAAATATTTTATTACACCGCCATGCGATATACAATTACAAAGATGTTCATGTTTGGGTTTCCATCACATAGTGTTCCAGCACCCATCCCTCCACCAGTGCCCACTTCCCAACACCAATGTCCCCACTTCCCTCCCCCTCCCCAGCCCGCCTCTATGGCAAATTCTTTATCTCTTCTCTCTCTCTCTTTTTCTCTTCTCTTACACATTGTGGATTGCAATACATACATTCAGAGATCATCATGTATATCTTTTTTCCTATATTCAATGCTCAGTTCTAGGCTGGTATTATCATTTTTGACAAATATTAGCACACTGTTCCTCTTCTCTGTCCTACCCTAACCACTGATTCCCACATGTTTGTGGTAGATTCCACCTTTTTTTTTAATTGAAAGATGCTCATGTAGAGCTTTGGTTCTACAGTGTTCCAACACGCACCCTCCGCCCAAACCCATCTCCCATCACCAATGTCCCCACCTCCCTCCCCCTCCCGCAACCCAACCACCTGGCGGGTTCTATATGTCATTCCTTTCCTCTCTACATCTCCTTCCCAACAAACTTTCCTGCTCTTCGTGGAATGCAGTGCATCAAAAGACATTACTGTTTCACCACTTTAGTGGACCACGCGGCCGCTTGCAGCCGCGTGACCTGGGCTCGAACTGGCTTTGCTCTGTTGATCTGGTCGTGAGGCAGTTTCCCAGCGTCCAGACAGCAAAATGGTGGCTAGTGTGATGGGCGAGTCTCACCGGCTGCTTCGGGACCCCCCAGAGGCGACAGGCCCACTCCCAAAACCCATCTGCCCTCCTCCGGGTTCCATGGTCAGCTAGGCCCGGCGCAAGCCGAGCGCCAGCCTCCCCAGCCGTCCGTGAGGCCCCTGTATGCTGGCCCGTGGACAGCTCCCGGGCAGGGGCCACCAGGCTCGACAAGATGGAGGGGAGGGAAGGCGGAAATACAGATATTTCTGCATCTTACTAATATTTCTTACCCTGGGGCTCTGCCAAGTTAGTTTTACAAGCAGATGTGTCATCCATGTTCATGATCAAGGTCATGATCTACAGAAGAACATGAGATGTTAAAAATATTTTCCTTTTATCTACTAGTACAGTTTTTAAATTTCAGTCATTCATTTTAAATTGCTATATTTAGAATGAGAATCAAAGTTTATTCTTGCATTGTAGATATACAATTATTTCAGCATCACATGTTAAAGATATAAATATTTCTTTTGCATCAAACAACTGCCATTACCTTTAAAAAAATAATGAACCAAATATGGAGTCTATGCACGAAATTTATTTGCTCTATGTATCTATCTTTACAACAATACAAACTGGTTTTTTGTCAAAGATAATGTGCTATTAGAAGGACTTTATTTTCATATAAGTATTAGAGCATCAATTCTTGGTAGGAAAGGATAGTTCAAATTGTGTCAGTATCTCTTTGAGTCTAGTAATCACTTTGAAAGTAGTGGCATTCTAATAAACATCTTTCTAACAATATATTTCTCCATTTACCTAGGTATTTCTCTCAACAAAGTTTTATACTTTTAGCATATCAGTCTTGAAGTCTACTGCAAAATTTACCTTAAAATTTTCATGTTTATAATATTATAATGGAACTGACTTCAACTTCTAACTAAAAATTGAAAGTATATGCAACTACTATTGCTCTGTATTTTTATCTTTCTGAAAAATCTGCTAAACTCACAAGTTAGTTTTATAAGCTTTCTGCATGAACTTTTAAAATTCCATAGAATTTTTAAGTAGAATGATATAATCTATTATTGTTTTTCTACTTTTCCAATCTTGATACCTTTTATTTCCTTTCCTTATTTCATGTCCTTACTTGAAATGACAGTACAATTTGATTACAAGCGGGGAGGGTAGACATCTCTTAGACATTCAAGAATTTAAGAGGGAAACATCCATTCTTTCATCGGTAGAAGTGATGCTAGGTGTACTATTCTCATAAATGATGCTTAAAAGCTTGGGTATATGTCTTAATGCTTAGTTGTTTGGGATTTTAATCAGTAGTAGAAGTTGTATCTTGTAAAATGCTTTCCCTCTTTTTTTTTGCTTTTGGGTCACACGCCAGGGGTTCCCTGGCTCTGCACTCAGGACTCCCTGGCGGTGCTCGGGACCATAGGGAGCGGGGACCCGGGCCGGCCAGGCCGGCCACGCAAGGCAAACGCCCTACCCGCTGGGCTGCCGGCCCTCTAAATCTATTCTTTTTGGTCCTTTCTGTTAGACTTCATTGCCTCTACAGAGTCATTAAGTCACACCACATGACTTCTGACTTTGATATTCTGTGATAGGAAAATCAGCTTATTTGGGCAGGAACAATATCAGGAAGAGAAGGTTTAAAAATTCCAGGTCCCTTGTCTTATTTAGTGTAGGGAGACACAAATGGCAATCAGATCATCTTACTCCCCCTCTATCAGCGACCAAATAAGGATTGTGGGCATTCTGGGTTCAGATGTTTAGTGCTAGAAATCCAAACTAGAATAGAATTGAGCAGAGCTGCTGGGCCAAGTTAGGAGCAGTCCTGAAAGAAAGTAGATGCTCAAGTGTACACTCCATGGGGCAAAGACTGCATCGCCTGTCTGTCATTCTGTAGACAGATAACTTCTGTATCTAGAACTTATATAGCTTCTAGACTATGCCCTAAAAGGTGAAAACTAATAGTTTTGGAATGAACAAATGACTCCAGGAATATCTAAACCCTTTCTCCCAAATCTGGTCAGGCACCACTTGAACTCTACAGGGGGATTTATTGTTCCTTCAGTGTTTCACTTAGGCAGGCACTTCTTCAACATCATTACATAGAAAGCATTGTGGAGGATTCCTACAGGTGACATAGAAGTGTAAGACTCGGTTTTTTGTCCTAAAGATTAAGTCTAGTGAGAGAATAAAAATAGAAACAGCTACTATAAGACACACACACAGACAAGAATCCATAGATTTAATTAATTAATTAATTTAAAATTAATTGATTTAAAATTAAATTTAAATAAAATAAATTTAATCCTCTAATTTAATTATCCTTCTTGTTCATACTACTTGCTCAAGAAGGATAATTAAATTAGAGAGTCTCCTTCTGACTCTGAAGTTGATAATCTATATGATCTAGACTCTAGATAAATGTTGTGTATTGGAAATTTGGTAATTTTCATTTCATTAGTCCTGGGGAAAATAGAGAAATTTTCTCCATGGAATAGATGTTGCTTAAAAAATCGGTAAAATGAAGTTACTAAAATTTTAAAGAATACCTAATCCATACACGCTCGGTTTCTGTCACCTTGACAGTTTGGAATTCTCAGTCACATGTTACAATCAGGTCTGGAACTTTGCAGCATAGCTTTATATGCTCATGTATAATAAATGAAAAAAATTATATTCTCACAAATATTGAATTAAAATAGAACTTTGACATTTTGATTCCCTTTTTCCCCTCTGGTTGACAATAATCAAGACTAATGAAGTGCTTACCAAGACTTCCTCCGAATATTCAGATTTAAGAAACAGTCCTAACGTTAGACATTTTAGTACTGTATAGACATTTAGAAAGAGACTTCAGGGAGTAGCACAATGTTTTATGTTTCAAAGCTCAGCACTTCAAGTTATAACTTCACACTATAACACCTTCAATTAACTTTAGCAGTGCAATGTTTAACTCTTCACAATTCTGGGACTCAGAGGGTCAAGTTAAGGAGGTGTGAATGTGCGTCCTTGTTAGATACACACACAGATTCATGCACCTTGAACTGGCTGCCTTTAGTTTTATTCAGTGAACTATAGGTTATTATTGAGGTGTTAACCCACGAATAAGAAACTGAAAACAAAACTCCATCAAATTTTAAAAGAGCCACATATATTAGCACTAACTTCCTTTTTATAAAGTTGAATCATGTGTAATACAGTTCGAAGGCTGTTCTTGATCAGGTTTCAGTCATACAATGTTACAATACCCATCCCTCCACCAGTGTACTTTTCCCGCCAACAATGTCACCCTTCTCACTCTTTCACTCTTGCCATCCCCACCACCCAGCCTGTCTCTATGGCAGAAGCTTTCCCCCCTCTCTCCCTTTCTCTCCCTCTCTACCTCCCACCTTTGGGCATTATGGTTTTGAATACATATACTGAGAGGTTGTCATATTTTTTCCTTTACCCACTTTTGTAAGCAACTAACTTCCATTTATAAAAAGACCTGCAGAACATTAACTGGTGGCTCATTAAGTTAATCACAGGAAAAACTAGGGAAATACAAAATGGATAGCTTGAAGTTCAAAACAAAGAAAAAAAGGGACCCTTGAAGACCTTTCACTCCTGATATCCCAATAGAATTAAAGCAGAACACCAAACGTAGTGGGGGGGAAACTCATCTCTGAACATAATCTCTGAGCTGGCCTTATTCAAAGGAGTCAGTGAACAGATCTGGGCAGTTAAAAATTCTTGCTGTTGACAGAGGGATTGTAGGGCATTTGCTTTCTATGCAGCCATCCCTGGTATGATCCTTGGCATCCCATATGGTCACCCTGAGCACCACCAGGAGTATTTCGTGAGTGTAGAGCCAGGAATAAGCCTTGAGCATCTGCTGGCTGTGGCCCCAAAACAAAACCAACAAAAGCTTTGCCATAGAGGACCAACTCTGTACCCTTGGCAGGATGGGGCAGACAAGTCTCCACCCTGCAAAAGGCCCAGCACTCCAACCACCGAAATGTGGCTCATGCTGCTGCCAGAGAAATGGCCCATCTTCAGGACTGATCTCATAGAGGACAGACACACACAGCTGACTGTCCCAGCTCCAAAACTGCTAAAGTGTAGATAGCCAAACTTCACACAGCTGACAGCTCAAGAGAGACAAGAAATGAGATGGAAAAATTGAGTCAAAGCCCACTAAGCTCATTGAGTGAAACCAAAAACACAGAAAACCTAATTCACGCCTACCATTAAATCCTCAGGCCATGAATTTAGAAATGCTATTACAAGATATATGTTATAATAAGAAACATAAAGCAAATTAATTAGTGCCTGCTAAAGGAGCAAGCTTGTGGAATGGGTGGAAAACTAAGGACATTGGTGGCAGGAAGGGCACATTGGTGGTGGAACAGTGTTGGAATATTGACTAGTTCAAACAACTATATTGTGAAAAACTTTATAAATCATGGTGTTTAAATAAGGGTAAAGTTTTTTTTTTAAAGTCTTTCTCTTTTGGAAGAGTTCATTATTTCCTTCTTATCATTTTGGAGCATGTGATAGTAGAGGATTAAGCATAAAGATTCCCTCATAGTACATTTAAAAGAGCATCATTTAGAATTTTAAAAGAAACCAGGAAATGCACTATTTAAAAAAAATTTTAATGAATAGACTCTCGGAAGGGCTAAATATAATATCTTAAGCCTACTCTGTCAAGAATCAGTACTTTCAGAAAATACAAAGTATACCTATAGTGTGAAATTCCTGTGAGCTTTTAAATGTTTATTCTTAGTTTTGATAATGATCTTCCCACAGGCCAGCATCAGCTATTTCCCAAACCAGCCTTTAGCAGATGCTGACATACAGAAACCAGTGTCGGTGCTTTAGTCTTCAATGTCTTACAGGACAAGTGATCCACAGAAGAACAAAGGGGGTCATATATCCTGGAATATGATCCAGTTTCTAGTATATTCCTCCTGAAGCATTCTTCAAGGGCACTCAGCTACTTGTTGAGGCTGTTGATCTCACTTATCTCTAAACCACAAGGTTTCCTCTTGTCCCTTCCTGGATAATCAGTCAGTTCATCTCAGTGCCCTTGACTGGTTCAGAAAGGGTACTGACCTCTCTCCTGTATCATTACTGGTGAATGTATGCATGCATCTGAGCATTTCAAATGCTTCTGGAGACAGCCTTTAAAAGTTTTCTACTGGCCAAGTCCAACAAAACATGTTTGTGAGGTGTCTGCTCGTCTCAGTCACTGGATATTTGCCCTAACCTTTCTGTTCCCCTCAGGTCTCTATGATACAGACAGTTACATAAAGATTAAGAACACAGGAGAAATGGACATAGGGGAGGCCTATTCATTAGTGAAGAGGTCTAGATCCTTGCATTTAAAAAGCACTGGTTTGGGGAAATTCTTAGAGATTCGATCACAGTTGGAGAAAAAAAGGTTTTGAGATGAGAACTAAGATGATAACAATAGATGATTGTGCTATTTCACAATCATGTATGTGGATAGACAGACAGGTGGATGGACGGACAGATGGACGGATGGACGGATGGACGGAGGGATGGAGGCATGGAGGGATGGAGGGATGGAGGGATGGATGATGGATGGATGGAGGGAGGGTGAAAGGGAGGAATGGATAAATTGAAGATGGATATATAGATGGATAGATAGATAGATAGATGGATGGATGGATAGATAGATATAGATAGATAGATAGATAGATAGATAGATAGATAGATAGATAGATAGATAGATAGATAGATAGATAGATGGATGGATAGATAGATATAGATAGATAGATAGATAGATAGATAGATAGATAGATAGATAGATAGATAGATAGATAGATAGATAGATAGATAGATATTGTTTTTGACAATACAAAGTTGTATACTTTCCAAAATTTTATTTCATAAAAATCAAAAGAGCAACTCCAAAACTGATGAAAAGAAGATAAGAAACATCATATACTATATGGTTTGGCAAAACAAAATACAAAAAGAATTAACAAAAGTCATAGAAAATAAGTTGGATCTAAAAATTCTGTACATATATAAATTCCTGTCAAGTCTCAAAACACTAATAATATGTAATTTATAGTCCAAGAAAGAGAAAGATCATACATTTATGGAATAATTAGCACCCCACTGATAGGATATTTACAAATGCTTAACCTAAATATGATCAAACTACACACAATTATAGTGGTAAAATAAATTCAGTGTAATTCTCATAATAATAATTAAAATCCACACTAATTTTTTTGGAGCAGAGAGTGGCAGTTTGAGGCCACACCAGACAGTGTACAGGGCTTATCACTGACTCTGTGCTCAAGTGATCAAATGTAGTGTCAGGGGTTGAACCCAGGTTGACCACATGCAAGGAAGTGCATTACAAACCAAACTGTCTCGCTAGATTCTAAGATGGATGTCTTAGTAAAGTCTGGAATGATTTCCATAGAGAAAAATGTGTATATATTTATTTTCTGGGCTGAGCTACTGAAAGCAGTTGTGGAATAAAACTCCCATTTTACCCAATAATTCTATTGCTTGGCATGTTCTCCCAAATCAAAATATCACTAATTTAAATATATGTGTGTATGTATATGTGTGTATTTGTGTATATGTATACACACACACACCCCAAATGTTCAGTGCATTTCTTAGTAAAAGCTAGAATATGAAAACAACTCAAATGTTCAATGGCAAATGAATGGATAAGGAATTTGTGGTATGTACATGCAATTAAATACTATGCAGAGCTAAGAAAAGAGGAATTTATATCATTTGCTGCAGGTTGGATAGAACTTAAGGGTATATAAGTCAGAGAAGAAAAAATACCAGATGATCCCACTCATTTAAAACAAAGGAACAGACAATATTGAACAATGACATTGGCTTTGGATTGCAAAGTGGATAAACTGTGTGGTGGGAATGGAATGAGAATTGGCCCACGTATGAGAGAGGTGGATACAGTGGGTAATTTGGCAATAATGGGGGTGCAGGAACTGTGTTTAATAAATAACACCATAAACACCAGCACTCCTTAACGAAGCTATATTTTAAATAGATAAATCAGATTTTACTAAGTGACTGTGAAGAATACAGAAAGAAATCTATACAATCAGGTTAAAATCTTCCCAACAATATAATTATTCACACATATTTTAGAATGTGTATAATGAGCTACTACAACAACACTACAAAGACAACAAAACTGAAAATGGGCAAAATATTTGAACTGATGTTTTTTTTCCAGAGATGGTCTAAAAATTCCCAATAAATATTTGAAAAGATGCTTAACATCATTAGTCCTTAGGGAAATGCAAATTAAATCCCCAATAAAATACTATTTTGGCTAACTTTAATTGAATAGACAAACAATAATTAGTGTTGGCAGGGATATAGAAAAAATTGAAACCATTGTCTTTTAGCTGGTGGAAATGTAAAAGGCACACATATTTGAAAAAAGTCAGCAGTTTGTCAAAAGTAAATTGTAGAGTCACTATATAACCCAGAAAATTCAATCCCAATTTTCCTTATCCCAGCATCAATTTACATTAATGTAGTAGATAGGTACAACCTAGTGAATCTCTGTTTTGACACACTCATATTAACTCAGCATACATTATCTTTGCAATTTTTAGTTTTTAACTTAGTTTTCAGGACTCTTGTAGGTGATATAACATTATTTTATTTAGTATGCATCTTGTGGTTCTTCGTGGTTATCACAGTTTTTCTGATTTTATTTATTGTTTTTGACGACCTTTTAAGATTCTAGAAGTACTGGCCATGCAAATTGTTGGAAATTCCTGTATGGGATTTTGATGGAATTTTGTCATTATTAGAATCAGGATATTCATTTTTGGAAAGGAAGATCATAGAGATCAAGTGACATTCTAATCAAACCTTATCAGGGATATGAACTAGCAGGATGACATGTTGGTGGATATCATCCTTTATCATCTGACTGAGAAAGTGTTTGATATATTTGATTTCTCCACTGTAAAGTTACACTCCTGCCACCTGCTGCTCGAGGTGTTGCAGATGTTTCTGAGGTGCCTGGCTACAGGCAGGCAGGAGACAGGCTTGTCTACACCAAGGGCTCTTCCCCATGGTCCCTGGATGGTTGATGGTCTGACATAGGAAAAGACTGGGCCCCCTGGGATAAACCCAGAGCCACGGCAGAGCCTGGCAAGCTACCGGTGATGTATTCGATATGCCCAAAACAGTAACAATAATGGACCTCATTCCCAACGAATGGAAACATTACTGGCCCCACCCCAGCAATTCAATGAACAACGGGAAGACAAATGATACAAATGAAAGCTACACTGTGATCCTAACTACACTCTCTACAGTCACAGACACAAGTGTCTTAAGTTCAGGAGAAATGATAATCTCTTGGAGAACAGCCTATCTATATATTTATTTGGATTTTTTCTCTCTAGGAGGGTGTTTATATACTCTAATTTATTTGTTTAATCAATTTTATCAGTACATGT
This sequence comes from Cryptotis parvus, assembly GCA_021461705.1. Taxonomy (NCBI): domain Eukaryota; kingdom Metazoa; phylum Chordata; class Mammalia; order Eulipotyphla; family Soricidae; genus Cryptotis; species Cryptotis parvus. The sequence continues at coordinate 138,163 of JAJIBD010000508.1, forward strand.
TAATCCAGTGTTTACCTTGTCGGATTTTTAATGATTCATTAGTATTCATTTTGATCCTGAAATTGTTTTAGCTCTTATGGCCCTTATACATGCTTCCACAGGTTGCAATTTTCAATTTGATTTATATTTTGAGCGCTTCCTAACTTGTAGGCATTTTACAATGCTCCAGGTTAATGTTTGACAGTTCCTGATCTAGGCCTGAAATTGTCTCTTTCTCTAAGAAACACAATTCTTTTGATCAGAAAACAAATTAGAAACCAAGATCTGGATACTAAGTACTCTTTTTGATACTTTCATGTTTTTATATACTGAGATTGAATGATGGAAGTGTACCATCAAACACACAAATGAGGTCCGGAGTAATAGCAGGTAGGGTGTTTGCCTTGCACGCGCCAACCTGGGTTTGATCCCTGGCATCCCATATAGTCCCTAAACACTGTCAGGAGTAATTCCTGAGCAAAGAGCCAGGAGTAACCCCTGAGTTTGGCAACTATGACCCCAAAAAAGTAAAAAAAAATCACATAAATGACAGTGTGTACACTAACTTGTACACATAACCACATCTCTATATGTGCAGTTATTCCTCTCTGTATTAAATAACAAATATACTAGCATTGTTTTTAGTCCCAGTATGTTACCAAATATATCTGCCATAGTCTCTATCTCTTTTTTAATACATAACTTCCCAGGAAGACAGTGAGAAAATTATTCTACCACATGCTCTCCACTGAGTTGTTCAATTTCAATATACAAATGTAATGGCTTCAGAGGTCCATTATTGGATATGTGTATTTAATATGCCAAGAACAGTAACAGTGACAGTGACAATAATGGTTTCAGAATTATTCACTGGTCCGATAGAAAAGTGACATTATCAATGAGAGTATAGTATATGTGTATACAGTTCTTTTATCTTCTACTCTTATAGATGCTACTCATTTAAAAAGTTATTTGAATCAACACGTTTTACTTCTACCAGTTTAGTGAGGTTGTTTCATACATCTTCAAACATGAAAGTTTCTTTTTTTTTCATTCAAAGAATAGCAATTCAATTGCCATAGTTGATAGCACTTCCTTGGAATTTAGTAGCTTCCTAAATGGTTTTTCTTTGTATGTATTGACTTTATCAGTTTGTTATATATTTTATAGATTTTGATAAATACATAGTGGTACATACCTGGTATATAATGCCACAAATTACTTCAACATTTGAAAATACTTCCTGTACTTCCTCATTAGATCATGAACACAACCTCCAGGAAGTCTGGTAATCACTACTGTGTACCAACTCTGTGATTCTGCCTTTACTAGAAAGCCATATGGTAAAATTACGCAGATCCTTGCCTTTTCATATTGGCTTCTTTAATGTAGCAATATGCTTTTAAGCTTCATTCACATCTTTCTGTGGCTTAGTAGTACGATCCTTTTGATTATTGAAAAATATTCCATTATCCATAAATTTTGCCATAGATTATTATTTTACTTATGACATTGTTAACTATGAATTAATTAAAAGAAATTTTTGTTACTTTAAGATTTGGTGAGTATAAAAATATTTTGTTCAAAACATGAGTGAAAGCTTTCATATAGGCATAGTTTTAAAACCACCGTAGCAACAGACTTTGGTGGGGGTGGATGGCAAGTTGGGAAAACTTTACAAAACTAAGTAGGTAGAGAAAAAGGATTTATTTGCCTGCATCTCCACTTAGATGTGTATTTTCTTACCACAGGATCACATAGAATCACTTTTGCCTACATCCCTGATTGCTTAGGGTGTGTACTTTTCTTTCCACTCTGGTCTCTTGAAATCTCTCTCTTCTCTCTCTCTCCCCCTCTCTCTCTCTCTCTCTCTCTCTCTCTCTCTCTTTCTCCATACTCCTCCCTCTCGCTCAAACCCCTTATTTACCCAAAGCATTGTTTCACCAGGAATAAGCCCTGAGCAATATCAGGTAGGTATATTGCACACACACAGACACACACACACAGACACAACAAATGATTAACGGCAAAAGAAATAGCATATGTGTAGGCATTTTTGCTTTGCATATGGCCTTTCCCAATATACTCTCCAGAACTGCATATAGTCCCCTAAGTGCTGCTAGAAATAATCACTGAGAACAAAGGCAAGAATAGGCCCTGAGTGTTCTGGGTATGGCCCACCCTTTCCCTAAATAAATACCAAATACACACATATCCACACTATAATTTTTTCAAATTTTCTGCATTTTGTCAAACTGTATCGCATATTCTTTATGTTTCATTTGAATTTATCTTCAAATGAGTCATTTTGTAGTTTTCATTACTTAATTTGAATATAAAAAATACTCCTGTACATACTAGCTTTCTTGTTCTTATATCCGCCCCTTTTTATTTTACGGACTAGCTGTGATAATAGCCAGATTTAAATGCTTGACTTCAACTCAGAAAATTATTTTCTTCCACTGGATAAGTGGTTTTTAAGAGTTTAGTAATAACTCAAAATTTCTAAGTATATATACAGAATCATATTCAGTAGCATGCTGATATATCTAAGTTGACAGAGATTCCAAGATGTTTTCAGGAATACAAAGAAACCTTGCTTTTTAAGTGTAGCAACATATAACACATTAATAACTTTTTTCAGTTGTTATGAAACTAAAATATGAGTGAATGTAAAATTTTGTGGAAATTGCTTTCAGTTGATCATTGAAATATTTGAAAATGAAAAATAATGTTGGTCTTTACTATGTATTTTACTTAAATACTAGGTATTAGATCATATTATGATTAAATATTTCTTTTATATGTGGATGGGTCTCACCTAATGGTGTTCCTGGTTCACTTACCATGGGGATCAGGGAGTTGAACCTGGGTTAGCTATGACTATGTTATCACACTGGCCTATGGTTAGATATTTCTAAATGATTTTATATGTTCATCTCCAAAAATAACAGAGGACAAATGTGACTAGTTGAGTTAAAGTATCTAAATATATCTTAAGATGAAGGCTAAGAAAATCTATTTTGGATATTTAAACTCTTATAACAGATGCAAAATACAGTCTGTGTTGAATATGTAAGATTGTTTTTGTTTCATAAGGTGTTTACAATTATTTAGGAAAATATATCTTTCTTAAATATATCATTTATATTAGGACAACCTTACCATAGACCATCTTTAATGAGGAGGCAATATTTTTATTGAGAACTCATACTTTCCAAGGGTAAACTTGAAGATGCCAAGTATTTTTTAACGTTATGCCAGAAATGCTAAAAATACCATGTATTACTGTTAGACAATGTTGGTCTCTGCATTACCTAAAGTATCAATCTAGTCAACCTGTGATATACAATTCAGTTTGGGGAAAACATTGACTTGGTTATGTTTTACCACTCTATCATATATTTATCTATATCTGCAAAACTTGTGCTAATCATTTAGCATAGTTTAAATAGCACAATCTAACATGAAATCATTAAGTACCCTTTAAATTATTTTGTCATTATTAACACATAGCTTATTTCCCCTTTTTATGCTAAATATTTTACAGATAACTCACATTTAGTCAAATACTTTCTTGCAGTTAATATAATTAAAAAATAAATTAAACAGGTTAGCAAAGCCCTCCTTAAGTGAGTTCAAAGGCACACAGTGATCTAAAGAGCTAAGAGGGTGATATCTCTTAAGTCAATAAAATTAAGAATGAAGTAAAAAAATACATATATGATAAAAAAGTTTTATAACAAAATAATTACATGCCAAAACTTAACTATAAAATAAATTCTGGAATACTATTCATTTATTCTGCTTCTTGAAGTAAAATGACATTTTAAAGCAAGCTTTGTAATAAACCTAACATTTAAATTAGTCAAAGGTTAATATTTATTTTTTCCAACCACATAATTATGTTTCACCAAAAGTGATTGTGTCTTAAATATAGGTGCCAATTTAGATACAACTGTTGCAAGATGCAATCCTTCTGTGATCTGATTACAATAATTCAAACTGTAGCAGACATGTAAATGTCAAAAAGTTTTTTCATTCAATCAATTATTAGTAATATTACCTGTATTTACATACTTAAATTATGAGATACTTTTAGTGCTTAGATAGCTTTAAGTACTTCACATATTTTTCTTTTAACTGTGTATAAAATTTTTCAGTGATTTTACTTCACACAAATAACTTTCAAGAAAATGTCATTAAACAACAACAAAACGATATCTTTACAAATGGGAGAAACTGTTTGCATATCATGTATCTGACAAAGGAATATTATTCAAGATATACAAGAAATTCACAACCCTAAACAATACAGAACAAAGAAGTCAATATAAAAATTGGAATAACTGAAAATAAACTTATTCACAAAAAGTATACAGATGGCCAGTGGGCACTTAAGAAACTGTCACTCTCACTGTTCATTAGGAAAATACAAGCCGAAAGTAAAATAACACATTACCTCATATCAATTTGAATAATCAATATATAAAAGGGTTCACACTAAAACTTTTGGTGAGACTGCAAAGAGGAAACTTTATTTTTAGTAGGAATTTGTGCATATATTTTGTAAAATAATTTGGGAATTTCTCAAAATATTGAAAACAGAACTACTATATGATCCAGCAATTCCAATCCTTGGTATCAACCCCCAAGAACACAAAACTGCTCATTTGAAATGTGTCCTCATCTATCTTCATTGCTTCACCATTTGCAATAGACAAGGTTTGGGAACAAAACAAGTACCCAGCAACAGATGATCAGAGAAAGAAAGGTGGCACAGGGGACTACTTAGCTATAAGAAAAATGAAATAATGCTCTATGCTAAAATGTGATGGAACTGGAGGGCCTCATACTAAGTGAATAAAGTCATAAGGTAAAAGAAAAATATCAGGTAATCATTTTCATATGTGGAATATAAAGAAAACACATCAAAGGAATAGGCAATTACTAATGGAAACAAACCCTTAGAATCTGACTGCCGAATTGTGTTTTTCAAGATGTTCCATGAAGAGTGGAAGAGAATGTTTTTTACGATTAATGTTTAGATGGATATTGGGACTTTGGTGGTGGATATGGCATGGTAATATTGTACTCCTAATAATTATAAATATTTATATACCTGGAAACCAATATTGTCTAAAAAGACAGAAAAAAGAATACTATCATAACATAGAAAATTTATGTTGGTATGCATTGTTCTATTTTAATCTTTTTTCTACTTGTATCTTTAACAGTTTCACTTTATTTAAAATGTACCGAAACTGTAAAATCAATGACATGTCATAAAAAAGAAGTCAGAAAGAATTTCATTCTAATGTAGTTAATAGGGTTGAAGGTGCATAGGGCTTTGATTAAAGTTTAAAATGCTGAGAAGACAACTGCTGAAATATCAGAGTTCATAACTAGCCTTTTGTTAAATTTCATTTTATGTTTAGGGGCAACAACTAGCAGTACTCTGTGCCTAGTCTTAACTGTGCACTCCAGGATCACTCCTGGCAGGTTCAGGGACCATCAGGGGTGCCAGGAATGAACCAGGTCATCCACATTCAAGGCAAGCACCCCCCACACACTGTATTAACCATCTAGCCCCTAGGCTAAGTTTTATGTCTAGCATTTCATGGTCCAAAACCAGCACAGATTATAAACAAGTGGACCCCAGGACTGCTAATTGTGACCCCTTCAAAATTAATTGATAATAAATCAACGACCAATTTTACAAACTCCTGGTACATTTACAGCACTAATACCAGGTCTAGGACTATATTGAGCAAATTCCTTAAATAATCAGTAATCTGTCAATGAGCCTTGCAAGAAGCCAGAGGAACCCCCACATCATGAGGGCCACCATTTTCAACCTTCAGACTCCACAGCACATCAGAACTCCACCCAGCAGAAAAGCTGATCTTTCCCTGTTTCACGGCAGGTCACCATTTTCAATATTCGAACTCCACAGCTTGACAGAGATCCACCCAAGAGATAATCCGATCTTTCTCCATTGCACATGGCCACTTTGTGGCCACACAGTTGATCAGTAAATGCACAAACTGAGAGCCTACTACCGAGAGCATACCACCTACATCACAGCAGAGCCTGGCAAGCTATCCGTGTCATATTTGATATTTCAAAAGCAGTAACAATTATAGACCTCATTCCCATGACCTGAAGGAATGGTTTGAGGCTCTTCATGTTCCTGGTGCGAGCAGATGCCCTTGAGCTACACTAACATGTAACAGGAAGTATGGAGATGTTATTGCTGCTCGCTCGAGCAAATTGATGAACAATGGGAAGACAAGTGATACAAGTGGTCCGTGAATAAATTTATAATATGCATAATTTGGTAAACAACAACAACAAAAGGCATCGTTACCAAAAGTCATATATTCAACCTAAAATTTTATGTTGTTAATTTGTCTTTGATGTATGTGATTATATACTGCAAAGTCCACTTACATACTGGTATTATTGACAAATTCAAGTGCTATTTTATTTATTCATTCACAGCATTTATTTAGCATGTACTAATCACTCATAGTTTTACTTTAAAGGTATTTGACTGTCAAGGACATAGCTCATCTTAGAAGAAATCTCATTTCTATTGATGACAACTTCTATCTGAGCATTGATTAAGGAATGATACCCCTTAATGTACTATCTTGAGCTCTTTGTCCAGTTCAGGGTGTACTAGGCTGAAACTGATCTCCAATATGCTTTTAAAGTATGGCAGAGCCTGGCAAGCTACCCATGCCGTATTTGATATGCCAAAAACAATAACACTATCAGACCTCATTCCCATGCCCTAGAAGCTCTTCGTGTTCCTGGATTGAGCAGATGCACTTGGGCTATACTAGAGCATGACAATATGTTTTAGGGTGTTTATACACTCTAATTTATTTGTTTAATCAATTTTATCAGTACATATTAATCCAGTGTTTACCTTGTCGGAATTTTAATGATTCATTAGTATTCATTTTGATGCTCAAATTGTTTTAGCTCTTATGGCCCTTATACATGCTTCCACAGGTTGCAATTTGCAATTTGATTTATATTTTGAGTGCTTCCTAATTTGTAGGCATTTTACAATGCTCCAGGTTAATGTTTGACAGTTCCTGATCTAGGCCTGAAATTGTCTCTTTCTCTAAGAAACACAATTCTTTTGATCAGAAAACAAATTAGAAACCAAGATCTGGATACTAAGTACTCTTTTTGATACTTTCATGTTTTTATATACTGAGATTGAATGATGGAAGTGTACCATCAAACACACAAATGAGGTCCGGAGTAATAGCAGGTAGGGTGTTTGCCTTGCACGCGGCCAACCTGGGTTTGATCCCTGGCATCCCCATATAGTCCCTAAACACTTCTCAGGAGTAATTCCTGAGCAAAGAGCCAGGAGTAACCCCTGAGTTTGGCAACTATGACCCCAAAAAAGTAAAAAAAAATCACATAAATGACAGTGTGTACACTAACTTGTACACATAACCACATCTCTATATGTGCAGTTATTCCTCTCTGTATTAAATAACAAATATACTAGCATTGTTTTTAGTCCCAGTATGATACCAAATATATCTGCCATAGTCTCTATCTCTTTTTTATACATAAATTCCCAGGAAGACAGTGAGAAAATTATTCTACCACATGCTCTCCACTGAGTTGTTCAATTTCAATATACAAATGTAATGGCTTCAGAGGTCCATTATTGGATATGTGTATTTGATATGCCAAGAACAGTAACAGTGACAGTGACAATAATGGCTTCAGGTTATTCACTGGTCCGATAGAAAAGTGACATTATCAATGAGAGTATAGTATATGTGTATACAGTTCTTTTATCTTCTACTCTTATAGATGCTACTCATTTAAAAAAGTTATTTGAATCAACGCGTTTTACTTCTACCAGTTTAGTGAGGTTGTTTCATACATCTTCAAACATAAAAGTTTCTTTTTTTCATTCAAAGAATAGCAATTCAATTGCCATAGTTGATAGCACTTCCTTGGAATTTAGTAGCTTCCTAAATGGTTTTTCTTTGTATGTATTGACTTTATCAGTTTGTTATATATTTTATAGATTTTGATAAATACATAGTGGTACATACCTGGTATATAATGCCACAAATTACTTCAACATTTGAAAATACTTCCTGTACTTCCTCATTAGATCATGAACACAACCTCCAGGAAGTCTGGTAATCACTACTGTGTACCAACTCTGTGATTCTGCCTTTACTAGAAAGCCATATGGTAAAATTACGAGATCCTTGCCTTTTTCATATTGGCTTCTTTAATGTAGCAATATGCTTTTAAGCTTCATTCACATCTTTCTGTGGCTTAGTAGTACGATCCTTTTGATTATTGAAAAATATTCCATTATCCATAAATTTTGCCATAGATTATTATTTTACTTATGACATTGTTAACTATGAATTAATTAAAAGAAAATTTTTGTTACTTTAAGATTTGGTGAGTATAAAAATATTTTGTTCAAACATGAGTGAAAGCTTTCATATAGGCATAGTTTTAAAACCACCGTAGCAACAGACTTTGGTGGGGGTGGATGGCAAGTTGGGGAAAACTTTACAAAACTAAGTAGGTAGAGAAAAGGATTTATTTGCCTGCATCTCCACTTAGATGTGTATTTTCTTACCACAGGATCACATAGAATCACTTTTTGCCTACATCCCTGATTGCTTAGGGTGTGTACTTTCTTTCCACTCTGGTCTCTCTCTTCTCTCTCTCTCTCTCTCTCTCTCTCTCTCTCTCTCTCTCTCTCTCTCTCTCTCTCTCTCTCTCTCTCTCTTTCTCCATACTCCTCCCTCTCGCTCAAACCCCCTTATTTACCCAAAGCATTGTTTCACCAGGAATAAGCCCTGAGCAATATCAGGTAGGTATATTGCACACACACAGACACACACACACAGACACAACAAATGATTAACGGCAAAAAGAAATAGCATATGTGTAGGCATTTTTGCTTTGCATATGGCCTTTCCCAATATACTCTCAGAACTGCATATAGTCCCCTAAGTGCTGCTAGAAATAATCACTGAGAACAAAGGCAAGAATAGGCCCTGAGTGTTCTGGGTATGGCCCACCCCTTTCCCCTAAATAAATATCAAATACACACATATCCACACTATAATTTTTTCAAATTTTCTGCATTTTGTCAAACTGTATCGCATATTCTTTATGTTTCATTTGAATTTATCTTCAAATGAGTCATTTGTAGTTTTCATTACTTAATTTGAATATAAAAATACTCCTGTACATACTAGCTTTTCTTGTTCTTATATCGCCCCTTTTTTATTTTACGGACTAGCTGTGATAATAGCCAGATTTAAATGCTTGACTTCAACTCAGAAAATTATTTTCTTCCACTGGATAAGTGGTTTTTAAGAGTTTAGTAATAACTCAAAATTTCTAAGTATATATACAGAATCATATTCAGTAGCATGCTGATATATCTAAGTTGACAGAGATTCCAAGATGTTTTCAGGAATACAAAGAAACCTTGCTTTAAGTGTAGCAACATATAACACATTAATAACTTTTTCAGTTGTTATGAAACTAAAATATGAGTGAATGTAAAATTTTGTGGAATTGCTTTCAGTTGATCATTGAAATATTTGAAAATGAAAAATAATGTTGGTCTTTACTATGTATTTTACTTAAATACTAGGTATTAGATCATATTATGATTAAATATTTCTTTTATATGTGGATGGGTCTCACCTAATGGTGTTCCTGGTTCACTTACCATGGGGATCAGGGAGTTGAACCTGAGTTAGCTTATGACTATGTTATCACACTGGCCTATGGTTAGATATTTCTAAATGATTTTATATGTTCATCTCCAAAAATAACAGAGGACAAATGTGACTAGTTGAGTTAAAGTATCTAAATATATCTTAAGATGAAGGCTAAGAAAATCTATTTTGGATATTTAAACTCTTATAACAGATGCAAAATACAGTCTGTGTTGAATATGTAAGATTGTTTTTGTTTCATAAGGTGTTTACAATTATTTAGGAAAATATATCTTTCTTAAATATATCATTTATATTAGGACAACCTTACCATAGACCATCTTTAATGAGGAGGCAATATTTTTATTGAGAACTCATACTTTCCAAGGGTAAACTTGAAGATGCCAAGTATTTTTTAACGTTATGCCAGAAATGCTAAAAAATACCATGTATTACTGTTAGACAATGTTGGTCTCTGCATTACCTAAAGTATCAATCTAGTCAACCTGTGATATACAATTCAGTTTGGGGAAAACATTGACTTGGTTATGTTTTACCACTCTATCATATATTTATCTATATCTGCAAAACTTGTGCTAATCATTTAGCATAGTTTAAATAGCACAATCTAACATGAAATCATTAAGTACCCTTTAAATTATTTTTGTCATTATTAACACATAGCTTATTTCCCCTTTTTATGCTAAATATTTTACAGATAACTCACATTTAGTCAAATACTTTCTTGCAGTTAATATAATTAAAAAATAAATTAAACAGGTTAGCAAAGCCCTCCTAAAGTGAGTTCAAAGGCACACAGTGATCTAAAGAGCTAAGAGGGTGATATCTCTTAAGTCAATAAAATTAAGAATGAAGTAAAAATACATATATGATAAAAAGTTTTATAACAAAATAATTACATGCCAAAACTTAACTATAAAATAAATTCTGGAATACTATTCATTTATTCTGCTTCTTGAAGTAAAATGACATTTTAAAGCAAGCTTTGTAATAAACCTAACATTTAAATTAGTCAAAGGTTAATATTTATTTTTTTCCAACCACATAATTATGTTTCACCAAAAGTGATTGTGTCTTAAATATAGGTGCCAATTTAGATACAACTGTTTGCAAGATACAATCCTTCTGTGATCTGATTACAATAATTCAAACTGTAGCAGACATGTAAATGTCAAAAAGTTTTTCATTCAATCCAATTATTAGTAATATTACCTGTATTTACATACTTAAATTATGAGATACTTTTTAGTGCTTAGATAGCTTTAAGTACTTCACATATTTTTTCTTTTGCTGTGTATAAAATTTTTTCAGTGATTTTACTTCACACAAATAACTTTCAAGAAAATGTCATTAAACAACAACAAAACGATATCTTTACAAATGGGAGAAACTGTTTGCATATCATGTATCTGACAAAGGAATATTATTCAAGATATACAAGAAATTCACAACCCTAAACAATACAGAACAAAGAAGTCAATATAAAAATTGGAATAACTGAAAATAAACTTATTCACAAAAAGTATACAGATGGCCAGTGGGCACTTAAGAAACTGTCACTCTCACTGTTCATTAGGAAAATACAAGCCCGAAAGTAAAATAACACATTACCTCATATCAATTTGAATAATCAATATATAAAAGGGTTCACACTAAAACTTTGGTGAGACTGCAAAGAGGAAACTTTATTTTTAGTAGGAATTTGTGCATATATTTTGTAAAATAATTTGGGGAATTTCTCAAAATATTGAAAACAGGAACTACTATATGATCCAGCAATTCCAATCCTTGGTATCAACCCCAAGAACACAAAACTGCTCATTTGAAATGTGTCCTCATCTATCTTCATTGCTTCACCATTTGCAATAGACAAGGTTTGGGAACAAAACAAGTACCCAGCAACAGATGATCGAGAGAAAGAAAGGTGGCACAGGGGGACTACTTAGCTATAAGAAAAATGAAATAATGCTC
>JAJIBD010000509.1:0-24498 GCA_021461705.1 Cryptotis parvus
TTTGATTTTCTGTGGCACAATTGTGAATGAAATAGTTTCCTTAATATCCTTTTCTTCTCTTTCATTATCTTTATATAGAAAGCCACCGACTTTTGGGTGTTGATTTTGTATCCTGCCACTCTACTATATGTGTCTATTGTTTCTAGGAGTTTTTTTGGTAGAGAGTTTAGGGTTCTCTAGGTATAATATCATGTCATCTGCGAATAATAATAGCTCCGAATTCTTCCTTGACTATCTGGATGCCCTTGATGTCCTTTTTCTTCTCTGATTGCTATGGCAAGTACTTCCAGTACTATATTGAATGAAAGAGGTGAGAGTGGGCAACCTTGTCCTTTCCCTGATCTCAGAGAGAAGGCTTTCAATTTTTCCCCATTTAGAATGATGCTCGCTGTGGGCTTTTGGTAGATGGCTGTAACTATCTTGGAGGAAAGTCCCTTCAATTCCTATTTTCTGGAGGGTTTTAATCATGAACGGATGCTGGATCTTGTCAAATGCTTTCCCTGAGCCTATTGATAGGATCATATGGTATTTATTTTTTTCTTTTATTGATATGATGTATTATGTTGATTGACTTGCGAATGTTGAACCATCCTTGCATTCCTGGGATGATCAATCCTACTTGGTCATGATGTATAATCTTGATGAGTCTCTGGATTCTGTTTGCTAGTATTTTGTTGAAGATCTTAGCATCCTTGTTCGTCAGGGATATTGTTCTGTAGTTTTATTTCTTTGTGTTGTCTATCCCTGCTTTGGGTATCAGGGTGATATGTGCCTCGTAGAAGCTGTTTGGGAATGTTTCTGTTGCTTCTATTTCCTGGAAGAGTTTGAAAAGGACTGGCAGTAGGTCCTTCTTAAAGGTTTGGTAGAGTTCACTAGTGAATCCGTCTGGACCTGGGCTTTTGTGTTTGGGCAGACTTTTAATTACTGTTTCAATTTTCTCAATGGTGATAGGTTTATTCAGGTATTGCAGGTCTTCTTGTTTCAGCCATGGGAGGTTATAGGACTTCAGGAATTTATCCATTGCTTCTAGATTCTCGTGTTTCAAGGCATACAGGCTCTCAAAGTAATCTCTGGTGATCTTTTGAATTTCTGTGGTTTCTGTTGTGATGTCACCATTTTTATTTCTGATTCTGTTTATTTGCCCCTTACAAGTCTTGCCAATGGTTTGTCAATCTTGTTTATTTCTTCAAAGACCCAGCTTTTGGTTTCATTAATCTTTTGAATTTTTTTTTTAGTTTCCAACTCATTGATTTCCTCTGTAAGTTTTATTATTTCCTTTTTTCTGCTGGGTTGGGCTCCTTTTTGTTGGTCTTCTTCTAATATCTTCAGTTCTGTAGTCAGGTTATTTATGTGGGCCCTTTCTTGTTTCCTGATGATTGCTTGCAGAGCTATAAACTTCCCTCTTAACACAGTTTTGTCGTGTCCCACTAGTTCTTTTAGTTGGTGTCTTCATTTTCATTTGTTTCCAGAAATCTTTGGATTACCTGTTTGATTTCTTCTATGACCCATTTGTTGTTCAGCAGTGAACTGTTCAGTTTCCAGGTGTTTGGTTTGACTCCCTGTTTCTGTGTATGGTTAACTTCCATTTTCAGTGCATCGTGGTATGAAAAGATAGTTGACACAATTTCTATCTTTTTTATTTTATTGAGGTATGCTTTGTGGCTCAGCATGTTGTCTATCTTGGAGAATGTTCCATGTGCACTAGAGAAAACTGTTTATTCACCTTTTTTGGCATGAAAAGCCCTTTATATATCCACTAGCTTTCTTTTTTCCATTTCTTCTTTCAGGGCCAATATTTCCTTGGTGATTTTCAGACTTGTTGATCTATCCATAGTTGATAGAGCAGTGTTGAAGTCTCCAGCTATTATTGTGTTACTGTTAATGTCTTCTTTGAGGTCTCTTAGCAGTTGTTTTATGTATTTTGCTGGCCGTCGTTGGGTGTATATATGTTTAGTAGTGTAATTTCTTCCTGGTGTACATACCCCTTAATTAATAATAAATGGCCCTCGTTGTTACTTCTAACCTTTTTCAGCCTGAAGTCTATATTATCTGATACTAGTATGGGTACATCAGCCTTTTTTGGAGGAGTTGTTTGAGTGGATAATGGTCTTCCACCCTTTGACTTTGAGTCTGTATTTGTTCTGATTATTCAGATGTGTTTCTTGTAGACAGCAGAATGTTGGGTTCAATTTTTTAATCCATTTTGTCACTCTGTGTCTCTTAATTGGTGCATTTAGCCCATTGACATTGAGAGAGATTATTGTCATCAGATTTTGTGCCATCTTTCTGTGTGTGCTTGTTGTGCTTTTTGGGTTTGGTCGTATTACAGTAGACCCTTCAGTCTACTGTAATAGAGTTTGTTTTGAGTCCATGAAGTTCCTGAGTTGTTGGTTATACATGAAGTTGTGTATCTTTCCTTCATACCTGAATGTGAGTCTGGCCAGGTAAAGAATTCTTGGTGAGGCCAGCAGTTCATTGAGTCTTTTCACGATATCCCACCATTGTTTTCGCACCGGAGTGTTTCATCAGAGAAGTCTGCTGTAAATCTTAGGGATGTTACTTTGTATGTGATTTCCTTCTTTGATCTTGCTGCTTTCAGTATTCTAGCTCTATCTATAGTTTTTGTCATTCTAATTAAGATGTGTCTTGGAGTATTCTTGTTGGGGTTTCTTTTTAGCTTGTATCCAACGGGCCTGCTGGATCTTGAGTCAAGCGTTCTTTAGTTCTGGGAACTTCTCAGCAATTATGGCTTTGACAGTTTCTTCTTCATCAGGGTTTTCTTCTTGCCCTTCTGGGACCCCAATGATCCGTATGTTGTTTCTTCTGGCTTCATTCTGATTATCTCTTGTTGTCTGTTCGGTAATTGTGAGTCTTTTTTCCATCTTCTGGTGTTGTGTAGAGAATCTTTTGGAACTCATCTTCGAGATCACTAATTCTTTCTTCAGTAGCTATTATTCTGCTATGGTGGCCTTCCACTGTGTTTTTCATTTCATTTACCTCAATTTTAATATCTGTCATTTCTATTTACATTTTCCTCATTTCTTCTCTCATGTCCTCTTGTATTTTATTGATTTTGCATTCCGTTGCTTCTTTGAGTTCCTTATGCATCCTTAACAATTCTTTCCTAAATTCCTCATCAGAGAGGTTATACAACTCATCAATATTGCTTGGCTCATCTGGACTAGTGACTTCACTCACTGAGCTTAGTGGAATTTTGTGTTGCTTTACCATTATGACTATTGTAGGTTGCAAATGTGAGTTCTTGGGTGACTAGATAGTACAGTTAGTAGGTGTCTGGGCTGTTTGCAAAGTTTGGGTGGGTGGCAAGGAGTGTAGGAACAAAAGGTTCACTTGTACCTCATGCAAGATAGATAGTAAGAGGATCACGTGGACGCGCTAGCATGCCCATGCGGTTTTGAGTTTTGGGATGTGGGTGTAGGGTTCTGGCCTGTTCCCTGGGGCTGATTGGGTCCGAGGAGATGCAAGGATCACACACACACACACACACACACACACACACCTGTGGGGGAGGTTGCAATCGATCCCGGAGCGCAGGGCCCAAGGGGTCCAGGGTGGAACCAAGGCCGTTTGCCTCTGTTCCCGTTGATGGAAGTTCCTTCTGTTCCCTGGCGCTGATTGGGTTTTATGGAGATGCAAGGATCACACACAGACACACACGCCACACACACACACACACACACACACACACACACACACACCTGTGGGGGAGTTTGCAATCATTTTTGGAAGTGCTGGGCCCAAGGGCTCCAGGGTGAAACCAAGGTGTTTGCCTCAGTTCCCTTTGATGGAAGTCTCGGCTGTTCCCTGGGCCTGATTGAGTCCAAGGAGACGCAAGGATCACACACACACCTGTGGGGAAGGTTGCAATCGTTCCCGGAAGCTCAGGGGTCCAATGAAACATTTTCTATTCTGGACCCCAGCCCCAACCTCCAGCTCCCGCCAACAGTGCTCAGGATGCCTGTTGGACATTTCTGATGATATTCATCCAACTGGGCCTTAAATTTCAATGTTCAGGCCTGACCATGAGTTCTGCTGAGCCCAGAAGTGCTGTAGGCCCCAGACCGAGCTATGTCTGGTGATACTGATGACCATGCAGTGGGGACTAGACTTGCAACCTTGCACGGTATACGCCCTTAGCCCCTGAGTTCTCTCCAAGTCCCCTATTTTTCTTTGTTAAAGCCAAAGATGATTTATTTTAAATCTTAAAATTTTGTCATTTGTTAAGAGTCAGGTATGATTCTTGTTAGAGTTTATCTGTTTGCTCTATTAACAGATGAATAAAACAGGATATTCTGTCTGGCTTTTAACTGAATGACTGGCATTGCTATTCTCAAATATACCTGAGCCCATAATGTTCCTGCAGGTTTGGGTTTTTGCTGCTGAGGAAACTGCCATTACTAGCATGGAATTTCAATGACATCCTGCAGGCAAACACCTGGAGGCAATTACCTGTTCTTGTCTGCCTGCAGACAAAAATATGTTTTAGGATAGGAAAGTTCTATGTCTGATTTTAAAAAAAAACCCTGGAGTCCAGTTCATTTATGAAATATTCTGATTGTGTCTGAATGGAACAGTAGGTTATCCAGAATTTATCTTCTTAGTGCATGCTGATCAAACCGTTGTTTTGCAGGATTAAATTCCCTGAAATGAGGGATTTAATATTACTTTTAACGTTCACTTGATTTCTAGGATCTTTTGAGGTCTCACAGGATATGGGTCAGTAATAATGAGTGAAGAAAGCAAGAAAATAAAGGGGTCTGAATGATAGTACAGTGAGCAGGTCACTTGTCTTGCACGTGGCAACCGGATTCAATCCGTGGCATCCATATAGTCCCACAAACCCCTTTGGGAGTGATTCCTGAGCACAGCACCAGGAGTAAGCCCTGAGCACCACTGGGTGTGGCTCCCCAAACAAAGCAAGACAAAACAAAACAACAAAAAAAGAGCCTGGAGTACAGAAAATAAAACCAAAACAAACTACATTGCAATGTAAAATGACAACATTTAAACGTAAAATGACAACATTTAAATGTAAAATTCTTTTATGTCAGATTTCCTAGTCTATTGAAAGGATAGGACTTGGCAAAGAGTTAAAACATAAGATTTCTTCATAATTAATGCTAATGTGTAGTGAAGTTAGTAATGTTTTATACACCTATACATGATCTCTAGAGTCTCAATGAACACACTTAAACCCCAATGTCTTATTGTTGAATTTAAACATAAATTAAATTTCTAATGGTATATGAAGTACCATAAAATACTGTAAAGTTTAAAAGATAATTTGAAGTCATGGGCACTGAAATAAACCACTGAATATATTTTTATGACTTTAATATTACTTCCAATAAGGTTGATTAGGCAAGCAGATGAATCTCGGTAGCTTTGGTACTGTGACTTCAATATTTTACCACTTTCTGACTTAAAGAAAACTGAAAAAGATTGGACTCAGAGCAATAGTACAGTGTAAGGCACTTGCCTTGAACTTAACCACGTTTGGGGTTTCATTCCCAGTATCCCAGGTGGTTCCCAAGCACTACCAGGACTAATTCCTGAACAGAGAGCCAGGAGCAAACCCTGAGAACTGTTGGGTATGACCTCCAAACCATCCCCCAGCAAAAAAAAAAAATTAAATAAAATAAAAAAAAAATTAAAAAAAGAAAACTGAAGATGATTAAGGCACACTGGTTTCCTTTTATTCAGCAATATTAAACATTAAAGCACTTCAATTTCAAAACACTCATTTTTATCATCTTACTATAAGAAAGATTATAAATCTTTCTTAATTCACCTGTCTTCAGAAACTCTTGAGCTCATTCACCAATGTGGCAAGGCACGAGCCTCAGGAGACCAAATGCTAACGTCCAAGCTTGCTAACTGGTGCAGAGAAGCGATAAAAGAAGACCTCAAAGACAGAAGAGCAGAAATACTGGAAGATGCAGCAGAAGCCGGGAAAAGCATTTGCACCGCCTGCCTGTCCTTCACCAACTATAAGACCAAGATGACTGTACTCCGATGCCCTGATGGATCTATCACATCTTCCAGAAAGGCAATGGAGAAGATTATCCATGACTTCTACTCGGATCTCTTTTGATAGCCAAGTCCACCTGCCCACATACCAAATTCCACAGGATGGATATGTCATTCCCAACGTTCTCCCTTCTGAAATCCAACATGCTATTTCATCAGTAAAGAAGGGTTATGCATACAGTGCTTAGGAATTACTCCTAGCTCTACATTCAAGGATCATTCCTGGTGGGATTTGGAAGACCATATGGGGTGCCAGGTTGGCTGCATGCAAGGTAAATGCCCTACCACTTTACTATCACTCTGTCTCCTATTAGGTTCTTGCTTTCCCATTATCTTGCTAGCACCATAGTCCAAATTTATAAATAATTTGTCTGGTTAGAAAGCTTGTAATGATAATGATTATATAAAACCATATGTAATATCTTTATCAATGGTAGGTTATTTCTTTTCCTCCTTCTCATCTTCCTTCCTCTTCACCTTCTTCCTCCTTCTCCTTTTTCTTTTGTATTTGATTCCTAAAGACTTATTCCTGGTTTTGTGCTCAGGAATCATTCAAAAAGGGGTTAAGGAACCATGGTACTAGTGTAGCCAGAACCTGGTTGGTTGTGTGGAAAACAAGTGTCTTATGTCCTATGCCAGCTCTCTGGCTGTTAGTTTCTCCTCAGGATCATTTACTGTCCAGATGAGATCCTATACCTCTCATATCAATGACTTGAATGGACTTCTGAAACTGTCAGTTCTCTTTTGATCTTATAGATCACTGCATAGGTACAGCCTCTGTGGAATAGGCCACCAGTACAAAGTTCCATCATATTTTTATGCTCTCCTATGATTTTTTGTGCTGTTAATGCTTACGTGGGGGATTTTTATTGATCTTAGAACAGAAGCTACATACTACAGAGTCAGGCTCATTGACTTTCTATTACTAACTGAGAATAAGGTCGACCAAAGACTGTTGATCATTCAGCTTTGTGCAGCCTTAACAGTTTGGCTAAATTCCCAATCCACATGATTTTCTCAGTATTCTATAGTTTGTTAGACCTCTAAGCCATTAAATTTTTTTAAAAAGAAAAAATAATGATTCTTTCTCCTTTCGCTTTTCATCTGAGTCCAAAAGTTGCTACTAGTTGTGATTATGTCAGTCAACTTTTGATGCACAACTGTCGACTTCAAATGTAATAGCTTAAAATATCTTATTTTAGTCCACAGTTCTGGAGATTGCCTCTTGGTGCTTCATCTGGGGTGGGGGGTCTTCTGGCATTAGCTGGGTACATTTCTGATTCCAGGATCTGATTATGTGTCAGGTTCAGGACTGTTTAGGGTGGTCTCTGCTGGGATGCCTCAAGTCTTCACATGATCTTTAACCCTTTAGCAAAAACTAGTCTGATCTTTATTTGCTCGCTATCTCTACTGAACTGAACAAAAAAGAACCAACTGCCTAAAAGCTCTTGACACCATGGTTTGGAATTAATTTAAATCTGTCATATTTTGCTTGTCAAAACAAATCAAAAGACCAGCCCATATTGGGGAATAGAGAAATAGACTTTGAATCTTGATAGAGGTGGCAAAGTCATATAGCAAAGAGGTGTAAGAGCAGATAACAGTGGAAAGGAAAGGGTAGAAAAAATAGGACAAATATAATTGAAGAATTCTATGCTCTTTAACTCTCCTAAAAGCAAATAAAAATTATAAATTTAGGGACTAGATTTTGGTAAGTCAGAAATGCTTGCTCTAATCTCAAACCTAATCACTAAAATAATAATCAATGAGTGTATTCCAAAGTAAAAGAGGAATAAAAGAATAAAAATAATCAGTACAAAATAAATAAAAATTGGGACTTTCTGAGAACAGGATACTGGATAAAGAAACTATGATACATCTACACAATGGAATACTATGCAGCTGTCATGAAAAACACTTCACTTCACTTCACTGCACTTGTCTTCTGGTTGCTCATCGATTTGCTCGAGCGGGCACCAGTAACATCTCCATACGTCCTGTCACATGCTAGTGTAGCCCAAGGGCAACTGCTTCCTCCAGGAACATGAAGCGCCTCAAACCATTTCAGGTCATGGGAATGAGGTCTATAATTGGCCTACAAATGGATGGACATGGAGACGATCATGCTTAGTGAAATCAGTTAGAAGGAAAAAAGACAGATATAGAATGACTGCATTTATCTGTGGGATATAAATATATACTAGTGTTCTACTGTATCACTGTATCACTGTCTTCCCGCTCATCATCGATTTGCTCGAGCGGGCACCAGTAATATCTCCATATGACCTGTCTCATGCAAATAGAGCCCAAGGGCACCTGCTTGCTCCAGGAACATAAAGAGCCTCAAACCATTCCATCAGATCATGGGAATGAGGTCTATAATTGTTACTGGTATCTGGCATATCAAATATGACAAGGGTAGCTTGCCAGGCTCTGCCATGCGGGTAAGTGTTCTACTAATTGTTGGAAATGGTGATGCCAGACTATAACTTAGAATTGAATGTACGCAAAGGGATATACATGATAACCCCTAAATGTATATATGGCAATCCACAATGTGTAAGAGACATGAGAAAGAGGGGGAAGGGAAAGAGAATGAGGAGGAGAAGAGGGAAGAATAGGGGGGAGGAGGAGGAGGAGGAGGAAGAGGAAGAAGAAGAAAAAGCAGAAAAAGAAGCAGAAGAAGCAGAAGAAGGAGAAGGAGAAGGAGAAAGAGAAAGAGGAGGGAGGAGGAGGAGAAGAAGGAGGAGAAGGAGAAGGAGAAGGAGATGGAGAAGGAAAAGAAGAAGAAGAAGAAGAAGAAGAAGAAAAAGAAGAAGAAGAAGAAGAAGAAGAAGAAGAAGAAGAAGAAGAAGAAGAAGAAGAAGAAGAAGAAGAAGAAGAAGAAGAAGAAGAAGAAGCAGAGCAGCTACTATAGTTGCAGGCTGAGGGAAGGGGAGAGAATCTGGGGACATCGGTGGTGGAAAATGTTCACTGATGGAAGGATGGGTGCTGCAACATTATATGACTGAAACCCAATCATGAACAGCTCTGTAAACATCTACCTCATGGTTCTATAGTAAAAAAAATAAAAATTATAAAAATTGGGGCTCAAGGGGACATAAAGAAACAACTACTAAATCACTCAATAAAATAGTAGATTTAGAAGAAAATGTTAATAATCATATCAAGTAGCATTGGACTAAATGATTCATTCAATAAAAACACAACAATGCTAGAATAAATAAAAATGCAACACTCAGCTGCTTGGATGAGAAACTTCTAAAATACCAGTGTTGAAATATCAGGTGGTTGAAAACAGTATGATAGACATACATATATTACATATCATCAACAAAGAATCTAGCATCCCTAGATTTTGATGTCAGATAGCAAGATTTTGAGTCTAACATCTCTGCTAGTGATAAATTTGTATACTTTAATGATGGATTTTTAATAAAGAGGAAGTGTACAAAAAAGTTTAATCTTACATACATATAATTTTGCCTTATAATACATAAACCAAGAGGAAGTTGAGCCAAGATATCAAAATAGCGAGAGCTTATTTTAATCTCTTCCCTAATCACAGCTAATCATAGCAAATGTAAACCAAAGTTTGGAATAACCTACAGAGAAATTAACCTGAGAGCATCACCAGGAAAGAAACAAAGAAACAAACCTAAGAAATTCACTAAGATAAGGCTCATAGTGGGACAAACTGTAATAGGGTAAAGATCTCTCTAGTACAGAAATTTCCCCAGGGAGTAAGGGCTGTACTAAAAACCCAGCATCCCAATACTTTAATTCTGTGTTTACATTACCAAAATTAAAGCAATAAACTATACCGTGGGGTGGAGAGATAGTACTGTGGGTAGGCACTTGTTTTGCAAGTAGCTGCCTTCAGTTCAATTCCTGGCACCACATAGGGCCTGCCTGGGAACCTCAAGGCATGAACAATTCCAGTAGAACCAGGATTAAGTCCCGAGCATTGCTGAGTGTAGCCCCCAAACAAGATAAGGACAAAATAAAACAAAGCAAAACCAAACAAAGCAGGTATAAATAGTATCAGGGTGACCATAAGCAACATTGCTGATACTGCTGGTGAAAAACTAGTAAGACCTTACTCTGCAGAGTAACAGGCCCTCCGGCAAATGCCTGACTAAAGCGCCACCCACTCCTAGAAAATATCTGAGCTAGCTGGACAAGAAAGACAGCCATCAAGAAACAGATCCTGTTTCTGCCAGCTCACATCTGACTGCTAGCCAGTCACCAATCACTTAAGATATGGACCACCCAAAGTATCACAGTGAGCAGCTCTGCCGGCTGGACCTCTCCCTGTTCAGTCAGACTCTATTTTCTACCAAGCGCAGAGTGAGCTCTGACAACACCTGGATTGAGCTCAGTCCTAATCTCCACCTAAACCACCCAGCAAGGGCTCCTCTGACATACCCAGAGGACAACATACCCAGGTAGGTATGTTGCACAACAGGAGCTACCTGGGGATTTTTAGTGCTGGCAACCTTGAATACCTGGTCCCTGATACGGCTTTAGAAGTTCTAACACACATTCCCCTGAGAACTTCTTATCTCACTGCCCCAGACCTCACTTAGGTCCTTGTGGAGCATCGAAAGTAATTGGGACTTGAAGGAACTGACCCGCACTGATGAATCAAGACAAATAGTCTGGAAAGTAATGCAGGGTACCTAAAGCCGATTTCAAAGCATCCATCCCAATGACGATCACTGAAACAAGGACAGCAGTGGAAGAGAATCAATAAGCACAAAGAAAGTATAAAGGTTTAAGAAAAAGTCCAGACAAACATCATTAGTGAATAAAACAGTAGCAAGGCCGGGAGAAGAGTTTACATGGTGGGGCTGGCGTTGGTTCATGGAGGTGATTTCCAAGGACCTCCGGGAGTATAGGGATCTTGGAAAGAAATAGTGGTAGGGCAGCCTCTCCAGCTGCGAAATAGCTGGGGCCCCATGGTGGGAATCTAGAGGACCCCCTCACCTCGGATACCCCGGCCTCCCAATGGTACTGTGTTGGACTCAAAAGGCCCTACGCAGACATGTTAAAACTCTGCCCCTGTTCACAGTTCCGACAAGGGCTGCAGAGGCTCTGGTGCCATTCTTATGAGTCCCACCTGGGGCTGATGCTGTATGGCAGGTGACCAGCAGGTTTTGTTTAACGGTGCTTTCCCTGAGGCAGAATAGCCAAGGGGCACACGCGTTCACTCACTGAAGTTTTATGGCCCCATTGACTGTGCAGAGCGCTGGGAGTTGCTGACCCTCCACCAGCTCTGGCTCTTGGTGCTGCACCACCACGTGGAATCAATTTCTCCTGCACTTGACTCTTTTTAAAAGATGTTACTTGTGTTGAAATTTCATATATATTAATCTATTATCAGTATATTTTGTATTCCAACTCTGAATGTAGTCATAATACACGTTGGGTTTTAGTCTGTTCAACTTGACATTTCAAATAGGGGTTGGTCTATATTGGTTTTCTTTTCTTTTGAAATGGGTCTGCTATGTGGATCGTATTACAAATATTTTACATATTTTATTCTGAGCCTTGGATTCAATTTTATTCCGTGAAAATTTTGCCTTGTGCATTTTTTAGATTTAGGGATTATATTTTTATTTCTTGGTGGGTGAGAGGGAACTTCAGCAATGGTGCTCTGGGGTTACTCTTAGCTATGTGCTTGGGAGTCACATTGGAAAGTGCCTAGAGGAGCATTCAATGCTGGGTTTGGACCCTGACCTACGATGAATGCTGTCTAACGCTTTGAGCCATTTCCTTTATTTTCAGCACTTGACTGAAAAATGTGACTGACTGTAGCCTAACAGCTCAAATCAATGGTCGCTTCTTTCACACCTCACTGGGATGCTTCATACTGCATATCAATCTCTTCATTCCTGTGACCTATACATATGTCATTTACGGGTCACTGAGCTACTTAGGCATGACTTATATGCGATTTGTTTTTTATTGTCCCTCACCTTTGCTCTATAATTACTGAAGTATCATCTCAAACTTTCAGTTTCCCAGCTTTTTCAAACTCTCTTCAAATTACCTAAGATCTATAAGATGTTAATTTTTCCGTTGATGTTTTAGTCACACTATATGTTGAATCTGTCCTGCTCTCAGGCCAGAATTTTTTTTAAGATGGGAATCCCACATATAGCACTTTCTCTTTTAAGTCTTGGACTTCTTCCACAAACTACTTGCATTTTAAATGACTTTTGATGTTTGTTCTGCAAGAATGCTGATGCAATAGGAGTGTATTTCACCCTAGAAGTGGCCCTAAAAATTAAATTACAATTTCTTAGTCTGGAGAGCTAGTACTAGTGGTAAAGCATTTCTAATCCCTGGCACATTTGAGTTAAGAACCTCAGAGCCAGACTGAACACAAAACCAATAGGCTTGCGAAGCTTTTGGACAAAGCCACACCGTCCGGGGTGTTGCTGTGGATGGCCCCTATAAAAAGAAATAAGATATAAAATAAATAGAACACTTGGATCAAAAGAGACAATGAAAACTAAAAAAAATAAATCAAATACTATGCATTACTATTGTGGAATATAGCTATTTTTTTTCTTATTTTTAATTACTATTTTGTGTTGCTGCGGATCCAGTTCAGGTCTCAGGCATACAGGACAAGCACTTTACCTTGTGATCTTAAATATATTAATTGGAATAAGATAGTAAAATCAATGAGCTAAACAGCTACCTTAGGCAAAGAACAGAAAAAGCACACCTCTAATATTAATATAAAGAATATGAAAGAGGATAGATTTGGACTGTGATAAAGTCCCAGGAAAAAGATGTTACTGTGGCTGCAAACATAGAGATTAGATCCCTGGTGTTTCTTTTCTCCAGTGACAAGGACGCTCAGTTGACCAACTCTAGGATTGGAGCTTTGTAATTTAAAGCAAATTTCCAAATCTAACATATTGCTTAGCATTTGTGAGAAAGACAAACCACTGACTCTGGTAGAATTAGACAAAATGTGTCCAGGTTACCCCCGCAACTTTATCCATTTATCTGCTCTCCTTCGGCTGTTGCAGGATTTCTGTAAATGGATGGTGAGGAAAGGTGAATCGTCCCTAGAGGACAGATCCCTAGCCTAAGACTAAGTAAAAGTCCTCCCCCCATGGTATGTTCAATCACACTAGTTCCACCAGTCATATTTACTCACCCTGAGGACTTCATTTATCGATTCATTTATTTATTTTTATTGTGTCACCATGAATTACAAAGTTATTTATGCTTGATTTTTTGGGCATAAATGTTCCAACACTAATCCCTTTATCAGTGTCCACTTCATCAGTGTCCAGTGTCCCCAGTGTCCCTCCCTCTTTCCTACCTGCTCCTCTGGCAGGCACCTTTATCTTCAGGATTTTATAACTGTTCCCAGCTGTCCAGATCCCAAAGGCCATTAAAGAAATATATTGTTTGCATCAGGGGAGATGGCAAAAGGGTTAGGTATTTATGTGGCAGACCCCAGTTCAATCCTTAGGCACCAAATGGTCCCCAGAGACAACACCTGAACACACAACTGGTTGTATCTCCCTGAGCACTGCCAGGTTTGATCCACCAAAACAAGCCCCAAAAACCTAGCTCCCTTTCCTGTCAACAAAAGCACTGTTTGTTCTCTAAAATCACTCGGTGCTTATTTTCAGAGGTTTTATATATTGAATTCTAACCTTCTTGTTAAAAAACTTAGGAGTGAAACAAAAGAGTAGACATTAATGGCAAAAACCAAATATCTTTAAAAGACAATAAAATAAACCAAAGATTTCAATAGTTTTTTAAAAAGGCAGATATAAGAAATTCCAGGTAAAATATAAAGTAAATGTGGATAAATTAGTAGATCAAAGAATCCTGAAAAATGACCGTAATAATGGAATTTAAAAAAAAAAAAACAAACAGGGGCCAGAGCGATAGCATATCGGGTAGGGCATTTGCCTTGCATGTGGCCAACCCAGGTTCGATCCCTGGCATCCCATATGGTCCCCTGAGCACTGCCAGGAGTAATTTCTGAGCAAAGAGCCAGGAGTAACCCCTGAGCATCACCAGCTGTGACCCAAAAAAAGCAAAAAACAAAAACAAAAATCATTTTCCTCATGAGCCAGGAGGTCTTGTCAAAGGTGGAAATTATCACAAATGTGTGGGAGTCAGAGGCTAGGTAAGACAGAAAATGGAACAGTGTGCTAACAGTTGTCGAAAGTACTAATACCAACCTAGAACTGAGCATTATATAGAGGCAAAAAGATACACATGGCAACCCTTTAATGCATGTTTTGTAATCCATAGACTGGAAGGGAAGGAAAAGAGAAAGAGAGAGAAAGGGAAAGAAACCTGCCATGGAGGCGGGCTAGGGGAGGGGGAGGGAACCGGGGACGTTGGTGGTGGGAGATGGACACTGGTGGAGGGATGGGTGCTGGAACACTGTATGACCAAAACCCAAATATGAACTTTTTAATTGTATATTTTGAAATATACCAGCTGCTCGTGAGGCGCCGGGAGGCATGGCGGGTTCTAGCTCTGGCCTGCCACCCCAGCAGAGCCTCACAACAAGCCAGACCACCGTCCCCCTACTCCATGGGGCCCACCATTTTCCACATCCGGACTTCCCTCTTGTCACAACTCCACCCAACAGACCAGACTATCACAGCCCGGATCATCGACAGCCACCCTGCAGCAGTTTCTTTTCAATCCGGCCCAGGTATGCTGAACCAGAGGCTCTCAGACATGGGGCAGAGCTGCTCCTTGCTCTCCCTGTGCCCAGCTGCTTGCGAGGCTCCCGGGAGGCATGGCGGGTTCTAGCCCTGGCCTACCACCCCAGCAGAGCCTCACAACAAGACAGACCACCCTCCCCTACTCCATAGGGCCCGCCATTTTCCACATCCGGACTTCCCTCTCATCACAACTCCACCCAGCAGACCAGACTATCATAGTCCTGCTTGCGCGGCCGCTTAGCGGCTGCGCAGTTCATCTGTAAATGCTTTATTTAGAGGTGACTACAACAGTATGCCACCCGCACAGCAAGCCTGGCAAACTGCTCATGTAGTATTTGATATGCCAAATACCAGTAAAATTTATATTAGGTCATTCCCGTGACCTAATATAATGCTTTGAGGCTCTCTATGTTCCTGGAGCAAGTGGATGCCTTTGGGTTCTACTAGCATGAGACAGGACATAGGGAGATATTACTGGTGCCGCTCTAGCAAATCGATGATAGTGATATTTTGAAATTGTATATCTCATGGTGGTATAATAAAATACATTAAAAAAAAACGAAAAAAGTTTTCCTGAGGACCCAGGAACAGCTCAAGGATAGAGACTAACCTTGCAGGCAAGAGTTTGAGCCCCTGGATTCTACCAGTTGCTAGTGTTATTCAGCAGCTTTGTTGTTTGTGATTCCCAACAGCGCGATCTCTTGTGTACCACAACCAAGCCCTCAGTGAGCAATGCAGGCAAAAAGCACATGAGTGAAGCAACCAGTGTTTGTGAGCACTAAAAGTGTCTGACCCAGGTGAAGACTGCAATATCTAGCCATTGCAACAAGAGCAAATGGAAGGGATCACAAATAAAGACAAAGCAACAAGTGGGTTATAGACCAGTAAGACCAGAAGTCCTAGGGCTTAGCCTGGGACTATTTATAAAAATATAAACAGTGGGCTGGGAGAGAGTACAACAAGTAAGTAAGTATGTTACAGGCAGCCAACCTAGATTAGAATCCCGAGCTCCACCATGACTGGTCTTTGAGCACAGATCTAGGAGGAAGCACAGAGTATGGCTGGGTGTGTCTCCCAAAGCAGCAAACAAAAATAAAACATTCTAGCACTTTTTTTTTCACATGTTCAAATCCAAACTTCATTATTTATTTTTTAGGGACCTTAATTACATCTTTATCTTATTTAAAAATATTTATTAGGGGCCAGAGCGATAGCCCAGTGGGTAGGCCATTTGCCTTGCATGCAGCCGGCCCATGCTGGCCTGGGTTCGATCCCGGCATTGCATATGGTCCCCGAGCACTGCCAGGAGTAATTCCTGAGTGCAGAGCCAGGAGTAACCCCTGAGCATTGCCGGGTGTGACCCAAAAAAGCAAAAAAAAAAAATTATTATACCACAGTGAGATATACAATTACAAAGCTGTTCATAATTGGATCTCAGCCCCACAGTAGGCGTGTTTTTCTTCAAAATGCTCTAGCACCTTAGAAAATGTAATGAAATTGAAAAATTACTCAGAAATATGAAATAAACAAGTATAAATAGTGCATCTGATAATACTCTTCTATTAAGGGAACTTTTTTGTTTTGTTTGTTTTGCAAATGCCCTCCCTACTGTACTGTTCTGACCTCAGGGGAAATTATTTGTAATTAAAAATATTTCTGTTACAAACCCAGTTAAATTAAAACTTAAGTCAATTAAAATTAAAAATCAAATAATTAAAAATCAGTTGGAAAACAGTTATGCTAATTTTACTTAGCCTTTAAACAAAATATGAAAGGGGACTATTCCGTATTTATGGGGCTAAAACAACCTTCAAGAAATAAATCAAGAGTTAAGAAAATATGAGCAAAAAATTAAGACAATATCGCTCATGAACAGAAAAAATTTATCTTTAAGAAACTAGTCATAGAACTGATGTAGTTCATGTAATTCTCAAATATTTCATAGGAAAATCCTTCAAAACATAACAAAGAAGAAAAGTTGTTTAATAGGAAATTTCTGAAAAAATGTAAGCAGTATATATAAAACAGAAAACATGGTAACAAAACTAAGTGAAAATTTATTAGTACCAATAAAACTGTGGGTGGATTAAATTATATTAAAATAGTAAAAGATTCTTAAATTTAATAAAAACAAAACCTAATATTTTACTCTTGTGGGGTTCTTTTCCCACTTAAAACATAGTGATTCATTAAGGTGAAAATAAAGAAATGGCCAAGCACAAGCCAAAAAGAAATTAAAGGAATTCTGCATGGCAATGAAAAACACAAAGAACACTGAAAAATGCTACAAAATGGATAAACCCTTAAAAATATCATGCTCATCGAAACAAGTCATACATCTTGTATGATTGCATTTATATAAAATGTCCAAAGAAAGCACAAATAATTAGAGACAGAAACCGCATTTGTTGCTGCTTAAGGCTGCGGGTGGGAATGGGTAATGTTGGCATTAAGTTTCTTTTAGGATCATGCAAATGTTTTAAAACCATGTTTTGGTTGTACAACTCTATAAATATACAAAAACTCACTAAATTGTACACTTGAAATAAATGAATTTTATGATATGTAATTATGTCTTAATTAAAGTTAAAATATACAAGAAAATATATAAGTTGAGCTAAGTATAGGTTGACACCCCAAAAGTTATTTTATATTGTTAGAATAAACCTCTAAGGGGCTGGCAAGTAGCCCAGTGGAAATTTGTTTTGCATGTGTGAGACCCTGGATTTGATCCTTACACAGAACAAAAAAGAGAATAAAACTTTTAAAATTGGTACGGGAGATATTGGGTACCACATATGGTCCTCAGAGCAGTGCCAGGCATGATCCATGAGCACAGAGACAGGAGTAAGCTCTGAGCACTGCTTGGTGTGACACCAAACAAAATAAAACCATGAAACAACACAAAACCTTTTTTAAGTCGCAGAAGTTTTATTGGCTCAGGACAAAGAGATAGTACAGGGGTTAAGGCGCTTCTTTGCATATGGTGAAGCCCTGTTCAATTTGGCATCACAAAGTTCCCTGAGAATTATAAAGACTGACCCCAGAACATGTTGCTGAGAATAACTCCTAACACTACAATCACCAATTTGGGTATGACCCAATCACTGCCCCCCAACAAAAAATAACTTTATCAGTTACATAGTACTGCATAAACCGTACATGTAGTAGAGAGATAGCATAGTGGGTAGGATACTTGCTTTGCTTGTGATTGACTAGATTCAATTCCTGGCAATGCATATGGTCTCCCAGCACCTCCATAGAGCCAGGACTAAGCCCTGAGTACAGCAAGGTGTGGTCAAGTCTTTTCCCCAAATATATGTATCTGTGATCCCCAGTACCAAAGAGATGTCCAACAGCAACTCAACAAGATGTAAGTACTATAAAGAAGTATATTACACACACATGCACATACACACACAGAGTGAGCAACACAGCTAAAAGATGTGTGAACATCACAGCCAGGAAGGTGTGACTCTGAGAGCACATCTGCACATGTCTCTGTTCCATGACCTCAGGAGCATCATTGCCGGTGCTCACCATGGATGAGGGTGCTCACACCACAACCTGATTGAGATTCTCAGTTATCGTGATATCATCAACAACACTGAGAGGAAGGCAGATAAAAAGCAATCAATATTAGAAAACAATTGTCTTCCAGGAAAGTTGTACAATTAGCTTCTACACCATGATATTTACAAAGATTTGGGAGCAGGAAACTTGAAGAGTGGAAGTACTGATGTGAAAGTGCGTTTTCCTGTTCTGGTAGGTTCTTGAGAATTGTATGAAAGATTTTCATACAAGACTCGGAAGATTTGTTTAGTTTAGATTTAGTTAGTTTATTGTGCAGAAAAGGTAGATGATTCCAGGTCCCTTCCCAGATGTCTAGGCCTTTCTATTACCCGTAAACGACTTCCTGGTCCTGTCCCTGATTCTGCGCGGTCCAGTGTACAACTCCCCTGTCCTGTCCCACGCAGTCTACTTGCCTCCCTGTTTATGGTGGCCAGATCCTTTGCTTATGTTGCTCTCTCTCTCTCTCTCTCTCTCTCTCTCTCTCTCTTTCTGTTCTGTGCATGCTTTCCCCACCTCCCCTGCCTGTATCTGAGCTATCCTGGTGCTCCTAGCCCACCCTGTCCTGTTCCTGTTCTTGCCTGGCCTTGCGTGGCCTACCTGAACTGGGCCCCTGTACCTGAGCAAGCCTACCTGATTCGGGAGTGAGTCCTGAGAGCATGTGCTCAGAGAGAGGGAGTGAGAGCCTGGAGGGGGCTCTTTATTTGCTGCCAAATGCCACCCCCAGGTATTCCCTTCTACATTCTGATTGGCTACCTATTCCATGGGTGTGATTAACTACCTGTATCCTGGTGCTCGCCACCTTAGCTCCTGCTGTATGAGAAGCTATGTTGCCTAACCTGGGTTCGATCTCCAGCATCACATGTTCCCCTGAGCACTCCCAGGTGTGGCAGGTAATAGCTGGACCTGCAGTTGTGGCACTACTGCATCCTTGGGCCCTTGCATTCAACCATGGTTGATCAAGAATTTCTGGTGATGCCCTTGAGCTTCCTGAGCACTCTTAGGAGTTCAGGAGCACCCACCCAAAGACTCAATGTTTGTTTGTATGTATTTATTTAAAAAAAGTAAGAAAGAAAAGAAAGATGAAAGAACATAACTGGGAAATAACAAATGACCAAAGGCAATAGAAACGAAGAGCATGCTAACCGGTCTTCAGTAGGAAGCTTGCTCTTGGGGTGGGTAGAGGAATACACCAGGGAAGGGAACAAAATGCCAGTGGTGAAGGGAAGTGGCCACTCTGAAGCATGACCACTTCCATAGTACCCCATCAGCAACACTACTGCAAACCACGGTGCCTAAGAAAAGAAAAGAGAAGAAGCTGCCTGACATAGTCAGACTGGGCGGTGGCAAGCAGGGGAATGGGGGGCATTCCTGCAGGGAAGTGGACTTTAGTGAAGGCATTGGTGTTGGAAAATTATACGTCTGAAACTCAACCAGGAATAATTTATAACTTTGTAATCGCAGTGATTCAATTAAAGAATAGTAAATAAAACTAAAGCAAAACATGAACACATCCCAGTTTTGAACATATCCAACTGGGGTTGATACCTGACAAGGAGAGAATTGTATTCAAGAATTGTATTGTACAAAGGATTTAGAAAAATAACTAGTAATAATTATTTAATTTGTGTAAATAAAGTTTTATCTCTTACAAAAAGGGATGTCCCTACTTTTTCTGCACATACGGAACAGTAGAACATTTGCATGTAGTGATTTTTTGGGTGATAAACCCTGGTCTCAAGTCTAGGCTCTTTCTCCAGGCTGAATGAAGACAAAACAAACACACAAACAGACAAACAAACCACCTCAGCCGTGTCCTACTGGCACAAGAAAGAAAAGACAAACTAGAAGTTGTTTCATAATCAGTTTCCAGTGTTTTTCAGCAGTGTTTTTTGGCGCATTGACCTGTTTTGTTTCTATTAGAAGAGAATATTTGTGTCCAAGGTAGGTAGCTCTGTGGAGCGGACATGGGTCAGGCCAGCCCCTCTCACCCTGCTCAGGGCTGGGAGATGCTGTCCCTGAGTGAGGGTGAGGGTGACAGCTGACAAGGGTGCTGTTATGGTGCTGTTCATGGCTATTGTATTCCCTTTCTCAGTCCCCTCCAGTTCCAAATGACCTGGCATGCTCAGGGTGACTTGGGAACCGCTGCTTTTTTTAGCTTGTCAGTCAGAGGGATTCCAGGGAAATGAGGAGTCATCCAGGCTTGTTCCAAGAAGCAGAATCCCTGCCATTGTTTACTGTTATTTTTGTGAGCTCTGCTTGTGAGGAAAGGTTTCCTGGAAGGTGGTCTCAGTAAATTGCTGTGAAATTAATGTTGATCATGAGAATTTTTTTGTTGTTGTTAACAATTGTGCCTTTATGAAACCCAGCAAAGAAGAATTATAGAGATGATTAAAACTCCAGTATTCCTAGATTTAAAAAATTATTATTAAAAAAGAGAAAAGGGACTTTGTTAATTCGTCCACAAGGGCAGTTCTTCTGGACTGGGAGGTCTCTTACTTGCTGGCTATGAAGGGGCTCACCCAGGAGCATATTGGAGATGTGGCAGTCCTTGCTGACAGGCTTGGACTTCTTCTTCTTACTGCTCGGGGAATCTCGGTCCACATCTCCTTCACGTTTTCCAGGACCATGTTGCAGTGTCGTTCCAAGGCCAACAGTTTCCTATTGTTGAGGCAGCTGATGAGAGCCTGCATGTTGCTCCCGACCAACTGGTGAGAGCACAGAGAGTGCCATGTTGAACTCCTCCTCTCACGGCTGCAGCTCCTCCAGAGGCATCTCAGTCTTGGGCTTATTGAGGGGCTCATGGCGGCATGGGGGAGGTTCCTCAAATCTATTCTTGGACTTTATCTATCTATCTATCTATCTATCTATCTATCTATCTATCTATCTATCTATCTATCTATCTATCTATCTATCTATCTATCTATCTATCTATCTATCTATCTATCTATCTATCTATCTATCTATCTATCTATCTATCTATCTATCTATCTATCTATCTATCTATCTATCTATCTATCTATCTATCTATCTATCTATCTATCTATCCATCCATCCATCCATCCATCCATCCATCCATCCATCCATCCATCCATCCATCCATCCATCCATCCATCCATCCATCCATCCATCCATCCATCCATCCATCTATCTATCTATCTATCTATCTATCTATCTATCTATCTATCTATCTATCTATCTATCTATCTATCTATCTATCTATCTATCTGTCTGTCTGTCTGTCTGTCTGTCTGTCTGTCTGTCTGTCTGTCTGTCTGTCTGTCTGTCTGTCTGTCTGTCTGTCTGCCTGCCTGCCTGCCTGTCTGTCTGCCTGTCTGCCTGTCTGTCTGTCTGTCTGTCTGTCTGTCTGTCTGTCTGTATCTATCTATCTATCTATCTATCTATCTATCTATCTATCTATCTATCTATCTATCATCTATCTGTCTGTCTGTCTATCTATCTACCTATCTATCTATCTACCTACTATCTATTTATTTTTTTGCTCTTTTGGGTCACACCTGGCCACACTCAGGGGTTACGATCTATCTGTCTGTCTGTCTATCTATCTACCTATCTACCTATCTATCTATCTACCTACTATCTATTTATTTTTTGCTCTTTGGGTCACACCTGGCCACACTCAGGGGTTACGCCTGGCTCTGCACTCTGGAATTACTCCTGGTGGTGCTGGGGGAACCTATGGGATGCTGGGATCGAACCGGGTCGGCCGTGTGCAAGGCAAACTCTCTCCCCACTGTGCTATTGTTCGGGCCCCTATTCTTGGATTTTAAATTAAAGAATTAGAGATAAAACTAAGAGTCCATGGAATCTATGACATTTACAGAATTCATTAATTTTATAAGGGAAAGATTATATTTTTATCACTAAACAATCTCAGAGGAAATTAAAAATTTAACTCAAGAAGTTAATGTCACAACAAAATAATACGAATGATTATTAAATAGAAAGAGACATAGAAAAAGAATAGAAAATTATTATTAAATATAAAAGTCTAGTAAAATAAAACAGAATAGATAAATTAGTCAGAGTATGAAACTTTCTTTTTTTATTTTATTATTATTATTATTATTATTATTATTATTATTATTATTATTATCTTTTTGCTTTTTGGGTCACACCCAGCAATGCTCAGGGTTTACTCCTGGATCTGCACTCAGGAATTACTCCTGGTGGTGCTCAGGGGACCATATGGGATGCCGGGATTGAACCCGGGCGGCATAGGCCGGCCGCATGCAAGGCAAACGCCCTACCCGCTGGGCTATCGCTCCAGCCCCAATGAAACTTTCTTAAGTAATTCAATAAACTGGTAAATATCTGAGAAAGTCGGTTAACAAAATAAGACCCAAACTAAAAGTTTTTAAGAGTAGAAAGGTTTAGTTATTCTATCATTTGTAAGAGTATGTCACAACAAAATAATACAGTACAAGAGTATGCTACCTGCACAGCAGAGCCTGGCAAGCTACCCGTGTTGTATTTGATATGCCAAATACCAGTAACAATTATAGACCTCATTCTGGAATGGATTGAGGCTCTTTATGTTCCTGGAGCAAGCAGATGCCCTTGGGCTCTACTAGCATGAGACAGGACATATGGAGATGTTACTGGGGCCCGCTCGAGGAAATCGATGATGAACGGGAAGACAGTGATACAGTGATCATTTGTAAGATTATGAATGACATGGTTTTAAAAAAGAGATTTAATTTGAATTTAGAAAACCTTGTGGCTGGAGCAATAGCACAGCGTGGTACTGAGTTTGCCTTGCATGTGACTGACCCAGGTTCGATCCCCAGCATCCCATATGGTCCCCCAAGCACCGCCAGGAGTAATTCCTGAATGCAGAGCTAGGATTAACCCCTGAACATTGCCAGGTATGATCCCCAAAAAAAGCAATAAAAAGAGAAAATCTTAAATATTTTTAATATTAAATAATCAAATATCAAACATTTTGAGTATTAAATTACATATTGAATATTTTTATTTATTAAATATAAAATAATGTGAATTTATAAAAATATTAAATTTGCTATTAAGCATTAAATATTATTACTAGAATAATATTTTATACATAAAATATTGTCATAAATGTCATAAATAAAATGTCATCATATTTCCTACAGTAATTTGGATGCATCCTAAGGAATAATCCACTGTTTGTAGGTAAAATATAAGAAAATATACTTTTAAAATAAAAATCTGCCAAA
Organism: Cryptotis parvus; assembly: GCA_021461705.1. NCBI lineage: Eukaryota > Metazoa > Chordata > Mammalia > Eulipotyphla > Soricidae > Cryptotis > Cryptotis parvus. The sequence goes on from JAJIBD010000509.1 coordinate 23,567, forward strand.
GACTCTTTCTTAAGCTGAAGTTCCTCTATTGCAGGGGGCCTTCAGTCTGTGTCAGGACTGTGTTCCCTGTAAATTATGGGAGGAGAGGTTTTTACAAGCTGGTGCTGGCGCTGCTGCCCTTAGTCTTTCTTCAGTCTGTGTACTGGCTAATACATACTTTGCTTAATAAATACTTAGCTAAATGGCATCCATTCTAGATGATCTGAAATGTCAGAATTCTTACAACTCTGAATGAGATGAGAAATTACCATGATTACCTTCAGTTTTCACATAAATTCCTGGTTATATTTTTTGGGAACCTAATTTTAACCACCCCCTTTTTTTTAAAGAAAACCAGCGTAGGAAAGTACAGATGTTCCTAACTTCCTTTCTTCATCTTCTCTTAAAAATACGGTGGTTCCGTGTTACAAAAGAAAGTTGAATTTGGTCAGGGTGATCTGTGAATCTCACCCTGGAATCTCTAGTGGCTTAACCTGATTTCTCAGTTTGGGCTACAAGTTTAACTGAGGGAGGTTTGCACCTTTACGTGATGTTCAGGTCCTTTCTGGGTGGAAGGGTGTCCTCCAGTGACAAAGGAAGAGAAAACTGGAATACTTGCAGTGGCACTTTCCATGTCTGCTGGAGAGAAGAGACCTTAAGTCCTTAGACAACACAGTGGGTGGCGCTAATCTGTTGATCTCTTCAAGTCTCTCAGGAGCCTGGGAGGTAGAGCCTAAACAAGTTTTGTCAACAGGTTCATAGGATGATGAAAGATGTACCCTCAGCCAGCTTCCTGAATTCTACCAGGGTAGCATATGGCTTGTTAGGAAAGGAAATGCCAGGGTCCCAAATAAGATACTTTCAGAAATGTTCTATTTCTTTTTGGGGGGACACCTCCTTTCATAATGTTTCCATGGCTTGATAAAGGCCCACCAAGCATCTAGTCCTTTGTC
>JAJIBD010000510.1:0-129280 GCA_021461705.1 Cryptotis parvus
ACCCAAACTGCCCCAGGGAAGAGCGGAAACTCCATCAACGGAACCAAGGCTAACTGCCTTGGTTTCACCGGTGAACCTTGGGGCGCTGCGCCCCTGGGACCGGCTGAAAATCTCCGCCCCCCTCCCCCGCCAGGTGTGTGCCTGATCCCCTGCGTCTCAGCGGACCCAAACTGCCCCAGGGAAGAGCGGAAACTCCATCAACTGGAACCAAGGCTAACTGCCTTGGTTTCACTGGCGAACCCTTGGGCCCTGCTCTTCTGTAATCATCCCAAAACTCAAAACCCACGCTGGACGCCTGAGCGGCCCACGCGACCCTCTTACTACCTATCTTGCATGAGGTACCACTGAACCTTGGTCCCTACATCCTTGCTACCCACCCAAACTCCGCAAACAGACCAGACACCTACTAACTGTACTATCCTGTCATCCAAGACCCCACATTTGCAACCTACAATAGTCAAAATGGTAAAGCAACGCAAAGTTCCATCCAGCTCTGTGAGTGAAGTCACTAGTCCAGATGAGCCAAGCAATACCAATGAGTTATATAACCTCTCTGATAAGAGATTTCGGAAAGAAATGTTAAGGAGTCATAAGGAATTCAAAGAAGCAATGGAATGCAAACTCAATAAAATACAAGAGGACATGATAGAAGAAGTGAGGAAAATGCAAATGGAAATGACATATATTAAAAATGAGGTAAATGAAATGAAAAACACAGTGGAAAGCCAGCATAGCAGAATAATAGCTACTGAAGAAAGAATTAGTGATCTCGAAGACGCTGCTCCAAAGATTCTCTACACAACACCAGAAGATAGAAAAAAAGACTCACAATTACCGAACAGACAACAAGAGATAATCGGGATGAAGCCAGAAGAAACAACATACGGATCATTGGGGTCCCAGAAGGGCAAGAAGAAAACCCTGATGAAGAAGAAACTGTCAAAGCCATCATTGCTGAGAAGTTCCCGGAACTAAAGAACACTTGCCTCAAGATCCAGGAGGCCCGTAGGATACCTGCTAAAAGAAACCCCAACAAGAATACTCCAAGACACATCTTAATTAAAATGACAAAAACTATAGATAGAGATAGAATACTGAAAGCAGCAAGATCAAAGAAGGAAATCACATACAAAGGAACATCTCTAAGATTTACAGCAGACTTCTCTGATGAAACACTCCGAGCAAGAAAACAATGGTGGGATATTGTGAAAAGGCTGAATGAACTGCAGGCCTCACCAAGAATTCTTTACCCGCCAGACTCACATTCAGATATGAAGGAAAGATACACAACTTCATGGATAAGCAACAACTCAGGAACTTCATGGACTCAAAACCAACCTTAAAAAGAAGGACTGAAGGGTCTACTGTAATACGACCAAACCCATAAGCACAACAAGCTCAAACAGAAAGATGGCACAAAATCCGATGACAATAATCTCTCTCAATGTCAATGGTCTAAATGCACCAATTAAGAGACACAGAGTAACAAAGTGGATTAAAAAATTGAACCCAACATTCTGCTGTCTACAAGAAACACATCTGAATAATCAGAACAAACACAGACTCAAAGTCAAAGGTTGGAAGACCATTCTCCATGCAAACAATTCCTCCAAAAAGGCTGGTGTGGCCATATTAGTATCAGATAATATAGACTTCAGGCTGAAAAAAGGTTAGAAGGGACAACGAAGGCCATTTCTTATTACTTAAGGGGTATGTACACCAGGAAGAAATTACACTACTAAACATATATGCACCCAACGAGGGGCCAGCAAAATACATAAAACAACTGCTAAGAGACCTCAAAGAAGACATTGACAGTAGCACAATAATAGTTGGAGACTTCAACACTGCTCTATCAACGATGGATAGATCAACAAGACTGAAACTCACCAAGGAAATATTGGCTCTGAAGGAAGAAATGGAAGAAAGAGAGCTAGTAGATATATACAGGGCTTTTCATGCCAAAAAAGCTGAATACACATTTTCTCTAGTGCACATGGAACATTCTCCAAGATAGACCACATGCTAAGCCACAAAGCATACCTCAATAAAATAAAAAAGATAGAAATTGTGTCAGCTATCTTTTCAGACCATGATGCACTGAAAATGGAAGTTAACCGTACACAGAAGCAGGGAGTCAAACCAAACACCTGGAAACTGAACAGCTCACTCCTGAACAACAAATGGGTCATAGAAGAAATCAAACAGGAAATCCAAAGATTTCTGGAAACAAATGAAAATGAAGACACCAACTATAAGAACTTGTGGGACACGGCAAAAGCCGTGTTAAGAGGGAAGTTTATAGCTCTGCAAGCATTCATCAGGAAACAAGAAAGGGCCCACATAAATAACCTGACTACACAGCTGAAGACATTAGAGAAAGACCAACAAAAGGAGCCCAACCCAGGCAGAAAAAAAGGAAATAATAAAACTTAGAGAGGAAATCAATGAGTTGGAAACCAAAAAAACAATCCAAAAGATTAATGAAACCAAGAGCTGGTTTTTTGAAAAAATAAACAAGATTGACAAACCATTGGCAAGACTTGTAAGGACAGGGAAAGAGAGAACCCAAATAAACAGAATCAGAAATAAAAAGGGTGACATCACAACAGAAACCACAGAAATCCAAAAGATCATCAGAGATTACTTTGAGAGCCTGTATGCCGTGAAACATGAGAATCTAGAAGAAATGGATCAATTCCTGAAGTCCTATAACCTCCCACGGCTGAAACAAGAAGACCTCCAATACCTGAATAAGCCTATCACCATTGAGGAAATAGAAACAGTAATTAAAAAGACTTCCCAAACACAAAAGCCCAGGTCCAGACGGATTCCCTAGTGAACTCTACCAAACCTTTAAGGAGGACCTACTGCCAGTCCTGTTCAAGCTCTTCCAGGAAATAGAAGAAACAGAAACACTCCCAAACAGCTTCTACGAGGCACATATCACCCTGATACCCAAAGCAGGGAGAGACAACACAAAGAAAGAAAACTACAGACCAATATCCCTGATGAACACGGATGCTAAGGTCTTCAACAAAATACTAGCAAACAGAATCCAAAGACTCATCAAGAAGATTATACATCATGACCAAGTAGGATTCATCCCGGGTATGCAAGGATGGTTCAACATTCGCAAGTCAATCAACATAATACATCATATCAATAAGAGAAAAAACAAAAACCATATGATCCTATCAATAGATGCAGAGAAAGCATTTGACAAGATCCAGCACCAGTTCATGATTAAAACCCTCCAGAAAATGGGAATTGAAGGGACTTTCCTCAAGATAGTTACAGCCATCTACCAAAAGCCCACAGCGAGCATCATTCTCAATGGGGAAAAGTTGAAAGCCTTCCCCCTGAGATCAGGGACAAGACAAGGTTGCCCACTCTCACCTCTTTTATTCAATATAGTACTGGAAGTACTTGCCATAGCAATCAGAGAAGAAAAGGACATCAAGGGCATCCAGATAGGCAAGGAAGAAGTCAAGCTATCATTATTTGCAGATGACATGATATTATACCTAGAGAACCCTAAACTCTCTACCAAAAAACTCCTAGAAACAATAGATGCATATAGTAGAGTGGCAGGATACAAAATCAACACGCAAAAGTCGGTGGCTTTCCTATATACAAATAACGAAAGAGAAGAAAGGGATATTAAGGAAACAATTCCATTCACAATTGTGCCACAGAAAATCAAATACCTAGGAATCAACTTACCCAAGTGTGTAAAGGACCTGTACAATGAAAACTACAAGACACTGCTCCAAGAGATAAAAAGAGGACACAAGGAAATGGAAACACATTCCCTGCTCATGGATGGGGAGAATCAACATTGTCAAAATGGTAATACTCCCTAGAGCTCTATACAGATTCAATGCAGTCCCTATGAGGATACCCATGACATTCTTCAAAGAAATTGACCAAACAATCCTGAAATTTGTATGGAACGATAAACCCCCAAGGATAGCTAAAGCAATCCTCGGGAAAAAGAAGATGGGAGGCATCACCTTACCCAACTTCAAACTGTACTACAAGGCAGTAGTAATTAAAACAGCATGGTATTGGAATAAAAACAGACCTGTGGACTTATGGAATAGAATTGAGTATCCTGACACCCAACCTCAAACACATGATCATTTAATCTTTGATAAAGGTGCAACGAGTCTAAAATGGAGTAAGGGAAAGCCTCTTCAACAAGTGGTGTTGGGAAAACTGGGCAGCGACATGTAAAAAAAATGAATTTGGACCTGTGTCTAACACCATGCACAAAAAATCAGATCAAAGTGGATTAAAGATCTCAATATCAGACCTGAATCCATAAAGTACATTGAAGAAAATATAGGAAAAACCCTCCATGACATTGAAGCTAAAGGCATCTTCAAAGATGAAACATCTCTAACAAAGCAACTAGAAGAAAAGATAAATATATGGGACTACATGAAACTAAAAAGCTTCTGCACCTCAAAAGAAACAGTGACTAAGATACAAAAGCAGTCCACAGAATGGGAAAGAATATTCACCCAATACTCATCTGATAAGGGGTTAATATCCAGGATATATCAGGCACTGGTAGAACTTTACAAGAAGAAAACAAACAACCCCATCAAAAAATGGGGAGAAGAAATGAACAGAAACTTCAGCAAGGAAGAAATTTGAATGGCCAAAAAACATATGAAAAAATGCTCATCATCACTTATCATCAGAGAGATGCAAATCAAAACAACAATGAGATACCACTTTACACCACAGAGACTGGCACATATTCAAAAGAACAAGAACAACAAGTGCTGGCGTGGGTGTGGGGAAAAGGGGACACTCATCCATTGTTGGTGGGAATGCCGGCTGGTACAGCCTTTCTGGAAAACAATATGGACATACCTCCAAAGACTAGAAATTGAACTCCCATTTGACCCAGCCATACCACTCCTGGGAATCTACTCTGGGAAACCAAAAATACGCAGCGGAAACACCATCCCTACTTTTATGTTCATAGCAGCATTATTCACAATAGCCAGAATCTGGAAGCAACCCCGAAGTGCCCGAAAATAGATGACTGGATAAAAAAGCTTTGGTACATCTACACAATGGAATACTATGCAGCTGTTAGGAAAAATGAAGTTATAAAATTTGCCTACAAATGGATGGACATGGAGAAGATTATGTTGAGCGAAATTAGCCAGAAGGAGAGAGACAGTTACAGAATGACTGCATTTATCTGCATAACATAAATATATAGGTACATATTATGATACCAATATCCAAGGTCAAGTGAAACATAGATCAGGAGGTCCTGTCAAAGGTGGAAATTATCACAAACGTGTAGGTTTCAGAGGCTAGGTAAGACAGAAAATGGAACAGTGTGCTAACAATTGTGAGGGTACTAATGCCAACCTAGAACTGAGTATTAAATAGAGGCAAAAGGATACACATGACAACCCTTTAATGTATGTTCTGTAATCCATAGTCTGGAGAGGAAGGAAAAGAGAAAGATAGAGAAATGGAAAGAAATAAAGAACCTGCCATGGAGGAGGGCTGGGGGAGGGGGAGGGAATCGGGACGTTGGTGGTGGGAGATGGGCACTGGTGGCGCGGATGGGTGCTGCTACACTGTATGACCAAAACCCAAATATGAACTTTTTAATTGTATATCTTTGTAATTGTAAAAATAAAAAAATTAAAAAAAAAAATAAAGAATGAATGTGAAAGAGATTAGAACTCCAGCACACATTTGGAAAGTAACATTAATAGATTAAATAGAAAAAAAACTTTTTTGTTTTTTTTTCCCTCTTTGGCACTGTTTATTTTTTTTAAGTATTTTATTATACCACTGTGAGATATACATTTACAAAATGTTCATGTTTGGGTTTTGGTCATACAGTGTTCCAGCACCCATCCCTCCACCAGTGCCCATCTCCCACCACCAATGTCTGCAGTTCCCTCCCCTCTCCCCAGCCCACCTCCATGACAGATTCAGATTAATAGAAAAAAGTTTTAAGGGTAGATACTAATTTCTATAACTATCAAATTAATGTGCAAGAAATGGGTCATATGTGAATTAAAATTTTAGATCATTTAATATCGTGATTCTTTTATTTTATTTTTTATTTTTATATTGTTTTTGCTTTTTCTTTTTATTTTTTTTGGGTCACACCTGGCAATGCTCAGGGGTTACTACTGGCTCTGAAATCAGGAATTACTCCTGGAGGTGCTCGGGGACCATATGGGATGCTAGAGATCAAACCTGGGTCGCCACTGCAAGGCAAATGCCCTACCCACTGGATTATCCCAATTCTATTAAAGCAAATATATTTTCAAGATGTAAACTTGATTTTCAAGTTGTAAATTTTCTACTGTAAAAATGGTTCTCTTAAAGCTATACCCTATTATTCCATATTATATTTTCTATATTTATTTTAATTTTTTGAAGTCTAGCATACTACTTTTTTAGTTACGCAAATTTCACTCAATTTTAGATGGTATTTTTTCTTAAAATGGTGAAATTCCACAATTATAATTTCAAATGATAATTTTATAATTCTAATAAGATACATTAAATTATTGAACATAGCCAGATAGATCAATTAATGGTTAATGTTGATGTAGGTTTTAACTTTTGACACCCAATAACATACTAATAATGGACTAAAAAGAAACATTCTTATTCTGATAACTTATTTAAAAATAAAAACAATAACAATGTAATGTAAATAGTTAATTTTCCATTTTATATTATAAATTATGGTTTTTGGAAATGTCTTTTGACAAAGCAAGATGATGTTATTTTGAAATCACCCATTTATAAATATTTTCTAGAAGTCTAGCTACAATATATGACTTTGAATTAATCATGCTTTTCATACAAAATCAGCCTTCAATAGAAGTTGAGAAATATTAACAGGAAATAATAAACACTATTATATAAAAAATCCAGAAAAGGCAGATTCTTGATGATAGAAGCAATAATTCATGTAATCTATATTGATATGTTTTTATATAAAACACCCTAAGATATATTATTTTAGAACAAAGTTGGATCGTTTAATCTCTTATGCAATGGATTGAGTGACAGTTGAAATTTAGTTTCAAAATATTTTATAGTGCTGGAACACTTTATGACTGAAACCCAATCATGAACAGCTTTGTACTTGTATCTCTTATGGTAATATAATAAAATTTGTAAAAAATTAGGTTGCACATTAGTTAAAAAAGACAAAATATTCAAAGTGTAATGTGATTTTTTATATTTAGTTACATTTATATTTGGATGAAAGTTCTTTTTTATTAAGACTTAATGAGACATATTAGGACTCTATATAAGATCATACATAATACACACATGAATAATTGTATAATTAGGAAGCCTAACCTATTAAAAAGGGTGTATCATCTGATAAAGAGATTCTCTGATCTTAAGATGTTTTTATTTTAACTTGACACTTGGATATAATTTAAAAAAATAATTTTACTAAAACAGATAGAGCTAAGTTTTTTAAAATGTTAATTAAATATCAAATAAGTAGCTATACATTTTATCTTGATTTTTTTAGGTTGAGCAATGAAACCTGTTAGTCTTGAACATATATTATGCCCTACTTATGTGTAATTAAAATAATCATGAAAATGTTTTAAAATAATTAAATATTTAATGGAGGAAAAGCAAGCAAGAATCAGAAAAGGTTTAAGAAAATTCTGGTACCTATCTGTGAAAACTATCTCTTATTTTTTACAAATAAGTTTGAAGAAAATAGATAACAAGATGGTCTTTAAAAAGTAGTTATTTGACTTTGTTTCCAAACATTGTTAATTTTTTTAAGAAGCAAGGAGAATGTATTTGAAAAGAAAGAGACTCATATTTGAAATAATGTTTGAGTAAAAAACATACATTGTTTACACTATATAAGAGATTTTGCATATGAAATTATTAGGTGGTAGGTAGAATTAAGGCAACTATGAAAAATAGATATGCATTATTCTATTTTAAAAATGATACACATATTATGTAAACTATCTCTCTGGCCCTCACACATTTTATAATTCTTTACATAATTTATGTCTTGAGAAATCTAGATCATTTCTCAAGTGTTTCGAATTTTGTCTTGTATCTGGACAGCTTTTCTTTTTTCTTTTCTTTTTTTTTCCTTTTGTTTTATGGGTAACACCCTGCAATGCTAAAGGCTTTACTCCTGCCTCTGCACTCAGGAATTACTCCAGGCAGTGCTCACGGGACCATATGGGACACAGGGGATCAAACCCAGGTGGGCCGCATGCAAAGCAAACACTGTACCCGCTGTACTATCACTCCCGCCTCTTTTCCTTCATTTTTAAATTGTAGTCTAGGTAACATAGTTTAATATTGTCAAATTTTGTAATATTAATGTGCAAATTTATTGCACACACCATCAACAAAGTGCCTGTAACTCTCCAGCATTTTCCTGTGATACCCGTAGTTGAATTTTCACCATTATTTCCTATTTATTGGCAATTATTTTAACCAACTTTATTCCAAATAGTCAAGTCTAATGTTATTGGGTATTTGAGCTAGGTTATTATATTATTTAGGAATTGCTTTATACATTTTATGATATTTAACGGCATCTCTGACCTATACATTCTTAATCCCATATTTTCAGATTCATACATCCCTTTGCTATATCTGTGGTTTGCAGCTATCTAACATTTTCAGTTGTTACCAAAGTCTCTAGATGATAAATTACCATTCATGAAGCAGGGATTTCCCAAATGACCAATGACTGGGGCTGGAGAACTAAAAGAAGCTAAGATGTTTTGCTTGCATGTGGCTTTTTTCGGCTACATTTCTGATTTGAATCTACCATATATAGTCCCATGAGCACTGCTTAAGGTTAATCCTAAACAGAGTCAAGAATAACCTCTGAACACTACAGGGTGTGACATAAACCTACCTTACCACAAAAAAATAATACTTAATCCCATCATGAATGACTAAGAGAACCCTACTTTAATATTCACTTTGGGTCTTAGGTCAAATATATTCTTTCCATCTTCCTTATTCTGCAATCATTCGTGTTGTATTACATTATGATACTTATGATGTCTTATTACAATATAATTGTCTTTATATTGAAACTATGTACAACATTCAAATAAAACTGGTTGATTTCTAGAATTATGAATTTCTCCCGAATGTAGAATGACATCTCTGGGGATGGAATTTGGAAGCAGATAAGAGTAAGCTCCCAGCCTGCTCTCTCTCTCTCTCTCTCTCTCTCTCTCTCTCTCTCTCTCTCTCTTTCTCTCTCTCGTTCAGGACCTTGCAAAGTAACTGAGCACAGGAGTGTGACCTATGTGCACAAGGATGGAATCGAAGACTAAGGAAAGCTGGGACTGGACAACAGAAACTCCTGGGATGTATTTGGGAGGCCCAGATACAGGTACAGAGCACAGGGATCTTGTCTATGTGTGGTGAAAGCCTGGGGAAGCGAAAATGAAGCTGAAACGGGACAGAGAAAAAGTGTCAAAGAGACAGGGTCTGTCCATTGTTGACAGGAGGTGTGAGGTGTGTGGGACAGGACAGGGAAGTTGTTTATGGGAAAGGGCAGTGCCAGGGACAGGACTGGTGATGTCATTCACAGGTATAAGGGAGGCCTGAACATCTGGAGAGGGACCTGCAACCATCAACCTTTTCTCTACATTAAACTCACTTTCAATCTTGAGTTGTACACAAATCCTTCATAGAATTTTCAAGAACCCACCAGCACAGGAAAACCCACATTAACATCTCCAAAAGAGTTTTCTCAGAATAAGGAACTACATCTCTTATTTGCTCCAATTACCAAATATTTGTTCTACAAGGCAGGCAATATTATCATCATCACCATATATATCTCCTCATCACTATCTGTATTATAACTTTTGGAAGGAAATCATGATTAATATTGACTTATTTGAAGACTGCTGTATGCAAGTTTTATTCTTGATTTCCCCCTTATATCTGAAGCTAAGTCATTGCTGCTGAATTCAGTAATAATCTTGTTGTCTTTTGTCTGCAGATAAAGTTCATTACTAAATAAATTAGTTTTCAATTACTGCTGCAAGCCATAAGTAATTGGAATTCACTAAAACTTTGCCATTTTCCCCAGTTGCTCTTTTCTAAGCATCAACAATTTAAAATAAGATGAAATTCTGCTGCTCATCACATATAAAAATAGATGTATATGAATGAAGAAACAGTTGACTATCACCATAGAAATTAAACACTGTGATAACAATCCTCAACCTCTTTTTCTTTCACTCTTACTACCTTTGTGTTTTTCCTTTGCTTAATGTTTTCTTGTGTTTGGCTGTAGTTAAGTTTAGTTCTTGTTTGGAAAGATTTTTATCTGCAAAAAAAAAAAATTTTTTTTTTGGATTGCTAGACATGCTTCTATTATTTTTGAAGAAGACAATAACCCCCAAATAAACTGATGCACAAAAGTCCAAAAGAAGAAAGAAGCCATGGAGGAAACTTTAAATCGTATGTAAAATGAAACCTCACTCAAGTCTTTTAAAATGTAAAGCAGACTGATAGGGCAAGACTATTAGCCTTCTCCTCCACTAAAATTGAAACAGGGAAAGAATTGAGTGTTCTTCAGCTCCCTAGCCTGGGGGTGAAACTAGTGGAAGACAAAGAAATTTGAGAAGATGGTAAACAACTGCTGAGAGAATGCAACAAGGCTTCTCTTTTCCGGACAAAAGAAAGCAATTGGCGGCTTCTGGACTGAACACCTCACAAAAACAGTAACCCAGGCTGAGCGTATGCTGCCAATTAGAGTAACTGCTAAATTATTATTGTAGCTCAGTCCTGGGCCCTTTGGAGAACTGATTCATTCATAAAGAAACAATTCAGCATTTTAGCGGCCAGGAGATGATAGCTTGGCTAAAGTGCTTACCTGGCTTGTGAGTATGAGGCCGGGGCTTGATCCCTGAGGCACTGAAATTCAGCCTGCCAACTTTGCTGTTTTTCTCTTCTCCCTCAGATGTAAGGCACTGCAAACAATTTCCATTTGCAGCCCAACCGGGTTATGTGTGAGCAGCAACATTGAAGGGTAGGAGCCCTGACTACAACCATCCCACAAGATGTTCAAGTCAAGTTCTCAGTTGAAGTCTAAACCTGTGTGCAGGATTCTGCCTTTATAAATCGCTCTTTCATTATAAATTCGACCGACCTGCTGCTTCCATTTTCCCCAACTTCCCCACAGTGGCATTGGACTGTTTGGGGTATTTATAAAACACTTCATCTGCCATGTGATATGGATTAAGAATGAAATATCTAATGGGCAAAGTGAAATATAGTTGAGCTGAATTTCTCAAAGCGACATTAAAGAGCCAGAAGCCCGAACTGATTGCTACATGCAGGTGTCGCTCTGACCCACTCTGTAGTGCTAGAATAATGTTCTCTGGGGAATGTCAGCACACGTCTTCAGATTCAGCTCAGATCTGCACTCCTAGAAGAATTTCGCTGCAAATTCCATTGGCTACCATTCGCAGAAAACCAGCTCAGAGGTTTGGATGCTTCAGACATGTCTTATGCCACTTTCCTTGTTTGTAATGCATGAGTTCGGAAGGGAACCGCCTTTCATTTTTTAAGTTCATGATTATGTAATAGAACACTGAATAAAATAATAATGGCATAGCCAGACGCCCTCACCCCTCAAAATGACTGTTAGACTTTCATTCAGAATAAAGTTGCTGGTGATTAAATACATTCTAGTTTCGTGTTTTTATTTTTTCTCTCCTGGTCACAAAAGCAAATGACTATGAAAAACAGCAGAATAAATGAACTCATTCTTTAAAATCAAAGATAGATCTTATGTTTGCTACATTTTAGAAAGTAGAAGATGAAATTTTGTAATCATCTTTGAAAATTACTGCCACCTGTAACAAATTACAACATTTCTGCAGACTTGCTTAATTAGCTGTTCTGGGCATAGTCAATTATCAAAATAAATCAAAGTCACATAGCTAGTTTGGGGTTGCTTTTGATCATGAGGATACTTGCATTTTGTGACATTAAGATTTCTTTGCTAGTTTTCTCATGCTTAGTACACTTCTCAAATCTTAAGACTATTTGACAATAAGTGAGTTTAGTTGCTTTTAGCAAAATTAGCACATTTCTCTGCAATTCATTTTATGTGTTAGCTACTACAAAGAGATGCAGTTAAAGTAAGGATAGATTCAAACCTGTCAATTAAACACATCTAATATAAGTACCAGCTATGAGCAATTTTAAAATAAAATATTTGTTTTAGACAGTTTGCTTTGAAAAAAATTATTCACACTTAAATAATCAAACTTGAATGTGATGCATAGCCCTGAACATCAAAATAAAGAATTACACTTGACTTTCAGGGAAAAAAATCGTTTTTCTAAGTATATATACATATATATGTATACATATACATGCATATACATATATATGTATATATACATATATACATACATATAATAGATCTCATTTCCATTACCTGAAGGAATGGTTTGAAGCTCTTCCTATTCCTGGAGCAAACAGATGTCTTTGGGCTACACTAGCACATGACAGGATGTATGAAGATGTTACTGGTGCCCACTAGAGCAAATTGATGAACAGCAGGAAGACAAGTGATACAAGCAATATATACATGCATATATATACACATATAGATATACATATAAGTATGTATACATACATGCATACTACATCATATCAAAATTGTTTATAATGTACTAATGTCATATCAGTGGACAATATCTTAATCTACTTAAAATCAAGTATTATATAAAAATAAATAATTAAGCTTACTAAAAATCCTTTAGTCTCTATTTTAGATAGAAAAATTATTTAGTTAAAACTAAAAGTTATAAAGGGCACAAAATGATCATTGCCATTAATCACACATCTAAAAAAGATTTGTGATAAAAAAAAAGATTTGTGATAGCTAAAATTCATTGGCTAATTTAATATCCACAGGAAATCCAAGCATTTTTATAGTTAAATTGAATCGAGTGGCAAAAACACCTAAAAACAAGTAGACAGGATTGATAAAATGCAGCTTTGCTCAGTAAATAGGTAGGTGCTTTAATTTCAGTAGATTATAATCACAGTTATGCTCACCTTGGCAATACTTGACAACAAAGTACATATACACTTATAGTATGTATACCATATTAATTCATATACATGCAAACTTAGGGGACATTTTCTCAGAAATTCTAGGAGCAATGTGCAATACTGTGAAGTATAGTGTAGTATACATATTACCTTATACTCACACAAGCAAGATATTTGAAAACGATGCAAGCAAACTTTTCTTCACACAACATGTCTGTTTTTAAGAAAGTTCGAGTGAAGTCCGTTGGCAATTTACCGATCCTTGTTGGGATTAATTTAACTACTTCTTCAAAATTTAGCAGGAAGACACTAAGAGTTGAGTGTGGTGAAGACACATCTTTTTCTTATCAGTCCACAAAACTAAGCCTAGATTTCTTTGCTGCAAATGATAAAAATTCCTTGGGATATGTGTACAGGGTTCTGGTACAATGTTGCATTAGACTAACTTAGAAAAATAAATGGTTAGAAATAGTAGATATTGCTTATTCTTTTATTTATAAAGAAATAATTTGAAGTTTTATAAGATTATCAGATCAATTGCTTTGGACTGAATTATGAATCATCCTGTGCTAATCAACTTTGTAATTTTTTTTTTTTTTTGCTTTTTTTGGGTCACACCCAGCAATGCTCAGGAGTTACTCCTGGCTCTGCACTCAGGAATTACTCCTGGCGGTGCTGAGGGGGACCATATGGGATGCCGGGGATCGAATCCGGCCGGCAGAGGCCGGCCACGGCAAGGCAAATGCCTTACCCGCTGGGCTATTGCTCCGGCCCCATCAACTTTGTGATATTATATGAACTCAAGATCTAAGAAGATGATCTGTGTATAATTGTGTGTGTGTGTGTGTGTGTGTGTGTGTGTGTGTGTGTGTGTGTGCCATTTCTGTTTAATTTTTTCATCCCAAAAGGAAAGTCAAACAATGCTAAGTACTTTATGTTGGAAGAAGAGGTGTTTCAAATATCAATAATGTGTCAAAACTTTTAAGTCTCTTGGATGCCAAGGTGGCATAATGTTTTGTCCCAAAAAAAGTAAATGAGACAGGCAGAATGGCACGGATGCTAATACATATTTGCTCACAGACACATACACTTTCAGCTTTAAAAGGAATGCATAAAAATTATGCTGCAGACATTGTCTTCATACAAATTTATCATAGCATCTGTCAGCTCCATAATATGTTCATAAAAACCTTAACATGGATCCTAACAGCATGCTCACTTTGCTATGCCCACTTGGTTATCTCGACTTCTCCTCTGTTAGTCTGGCTGTTGTCTCATGGGTTAGAACCTCAGGTACTATTGTTACTATCTGTCCACATCAAAATAAGGAATTTAAATTCACTGAATGTATAACTTGTGCTACAACTAAATAGAAGTCAAAGAAGTACTTAGAAAATAAATAAATACACTCCCTGTGATGGGAGAGGATATAGGTTAATCTCATACGTGACTGAAGAATATTAGGAAACAGTTTTTTGAAAATGTTAGTTTGTTATCAGTACAAGCCAAATCTCCACAGACATTTGGTTATACAGAAGTAAATGAAATATCAAACCTATTTGGACCTTGAAAAATCTCTTTTTAGAGATTTTAAGAGAAATCTATTAGAAATCTCTTAACAAATTTGAATAACTTATTTGATGAATAATAGAGTTATATTGCATAACTATAATTGTGTAAAACTGATTCTGGAAACATTGTACACCTCATAAAGATGAATTTGAAATGTTTATGCTTGCTCTTAAAAAAACAAACTTTTTTAAAAATATGCATGTTCTGAAATTTCTAAAATTTTCAATAGAAGATTTTTGTGATTTATTTTCAGTAGGTACCATGAACTACATTGCTGTGGTTCATGAAAATGGAGTCTCCAAATTAGACAATAATTAGATCTAGTATGTTTCAAATCTATGAAAAATTTAAAAGATTAAAGAACAGGACACAATGCATATCAGGACATATATCATAGTATGAGTAAACTTCAAATATTACTAAGTAATAAATATAATTTATATTTAATTTATATTTATAAGCAAATATAAGGGAAATAATAGCAGTTATTTTTTCATTCATTCATTAAACAAAATTATTAAGAGATAAGTCATATATTTCAAAACCAAGTAAAATCTGGTTGTCAAAGAACTGTAAGACACTGAATCTCAGTTTTGGACACATTTCAGTTGAACATTTCTGGACTAATTTTATTTGAATGAGCAGCAAACAAAAATTTCTCAAAATCTTTATACTCTGTGAGAGTTGGAATTTTTTCCCAAAAAGTAAAGATTACTTTACAAAAAATAAGTCATTCTCCTAATGCTGATGTTCACTAATAGCAGATGCAGAAACTAATACTAAAAGACACAAAGGGAATTAAAGTATAAGTATTTGATAATTTCACAATAAATTAAGATGTTTTTATAATATACCTTTCACCAATTTTAAGTTTTTTTCATTTAAATAAGTTATAACACATCACTTGTTTAATGTTCTTTAAAGTATATGTACATACTAAAAAATTCTATGTACATACTCTTCAAGTATTTTTTCCAAGTCCTCTAGCCCTTTCCACTTTACTAAAATATTTTCCTTGTACAACAAAGAATTCTCTTCAAACAATGACAAAGCAAACTTAGATTCACAGAGCAGAAATTAACAATGAAGATTTTCTTGTATATATATTTTTTACTTTTGCTTATATCTTTTGGATTTGAGACCATAGCTGGCAGTTCTCAGAGCATACTCCTGTCCCTGTGCTCAGGGATCACTCCCAGCAATGCCAAGGGACTGTTTGTGCTACCAGATATTGCAGCCTATAACATGTAGGGCAAAGTGTCTTCTGCTCTGCACTATCTTTGGCTCTTTTCTTGTTCACTTTATTGAGATGCTTTCAGTTGAGAGAACATTGTGGTCTACACCTCCTCTGGCATTGCACTTTATTCTTTTCCCTGAGATTGACTTCTATGTGTTATCTTTGCTGAATTTAGAACTCCTCCTTCACACAGGTCTCCAATTTTATTTATCCAGTACTCAAGCCCTTCTCAGCCCTGGACAGGACTTCTGAGAGTTTGGCTTTGGATTCAGTCTTTTTGTTTGTCAGTTTGTTTATTGGGCCACAATCAGTGATACACAAGGTTTACTCCTGGTTCTGTGCTCAGGGAACACTTCTAACAGAGATTGGGCTACTGAATGTGGTGTTGGGGATTAAACCTATGTTGGATGTTTGCAAGGAAGTTCATTACCCTCTCTACTATCTCTCAGGTCCCCAATCTATCTTATAATATGATTTTTTTTTTCTTTTTTGGGTTGCACCTGGTGATGTTCAGGGATTACTCCTGGCTCTGCACTCAGGAATTACTCCTGGCGGTGCTCAGGGGACCATATGGGATTCTGGGGATCGAACCCAGGCCGACTTAGGCCTGCCGCATGCAAGGCAAACGCCCTACCCGCTGGGCTATCGCTCCGGCCCCTTATAATATGATTTAAGGTGAAATAAATGCAGTAACAGCACACTGTTTGTTTGTTTGTGGGTGGAGGGACATTCGTTCCGCAGCGCTCATAACTAACTCCCAGTCCTGATGGGACTTGTAGGACTGCATGAGTTGCTAAACAGATCTTTTAGACATAAAGTTTTTCAGTACCTCCAGAAGAGTAAAAAGAAGGGAGAAAATAAGTTAACCATTAGGTGAACATAGATGAACAGGGAAATGAGTAATGGTAGCAGATGGGCTTTGTAATTTTATTGTTTTAGATTCACACCTGCACACATAATACTCTTTCCCTACTCCAAACAATTGGTCACAAATGAGGAATTAGTCTCATTTTATTTAAGAGTAATTGTAGTTGAGAAAATTAAATGCCAAAATAATACTATTAACTTGGGAAGGAGATAGAATTTGATCTTGGTATTGAAACTGATCCAAGAGAAATTAAGCACTGAATTAGAACATTTATTTCAAAAATATCACCAAAATCTTCTGGGCAGGGACTGTTAAAAATATATAGGTTATGTGACCCTTATCTTGTCCATTTATCCCAAGGTCTATCACAAGAAAGATAAAATCCAGATTGAATTCTTAATCAGAAAACTTTGTTTATATTTGCAGATACAATGGACTGTCAGTTAGAGGCCCTTCATCCACAAGAGGACTTACTGACCACTTCAGTGGCGCCTATTAGTCTACAAAATCTGCTCTTTCTAAAAATAAATCCACTTATTTTCCTATATAACCTATTTCTGTGGTCATGCAGGCAAGACAGTTCTCTAGGACAGATGCCAGACATCTTCCCAATTGCCATCGTGTTGTTTAGCAGAGAATTTTACTAACTCATCACCTTGTCTCTCCATTAATTGACCCTGGAGCAGCAGAAGAACTGGATCTTTGCAGTTAGGTCTGATGGAAAACTATGGTTCTCCATGCCAATTCTTTTGTAAGGTAGAGGATTGGATGCCAAGCTCAGAATGGAAATAATACATTCTATAATAAAAGCAGGAGCCTCATTTGAGTTGTCTGGACTGTTTTTACAACCTCCTGAGCATTTTAAGCTAGGAGCAGCTTCCATGCAACATTAGTCTTGTTTATAACCAAGTCTCACGTGAGACCTGAACACTACCTTGTCCAACAACAACATCCTTCCCTTTTAGACCTTGAACTCACAACTGAGCTCATCATCTTCTTAAATTCACAAATGCCCCACTGACAATTTCTGAACCTACTTTCAAAGCCATTCACAATAATTTTCTTCTTTCTATTTCTCATTAACTTTATTTGACGAAGTAAGTCTTGCAATAAGGGAAAAATTGTGCACAGAGGGAGGTAAATATGCAGGGTTATGTGTGTGTTTGTAAGCTGGTACAAAAGACACAACATAAAAGTAACTGTTCATTTTGGACTATGAAGAGGCCTGAGCCTTCAGTCCATTGCCATGCCAGTCACTAAGAATTAGAGAGCAGATCTACTAGAGCAATTGTAAAGCTAGTACCTAGCGTTCATCTAACAAAAAAAAAAAAATCTTACAAAGTTTTATTTTTTTTATCTTACTTTGAATTTCCTTATAGCCTGAACAGTGTCTGCCGCCTGTCTCAGATAATGATCTCACAGTTGAAAATAAGTATTTTTTCTTGTTCAGCCAGGAAGTCTTCTGGCTTTAAGCTGATATTTGATATAATTTCCTGATTATTTTACTTGAATTTTCCTGTCAACCTAGACTAGCATTTTTCTCTTGAATGGTTTCCTTGTTATTCCCTTTATTCTTTCTTTGCTCTTAACTCTTTCTCTATTACTTTTATTTTCTCTGTTGTATTCATAGGCATATTCAACCTTGCATATTATGGCGTTTACATAGTATTTCTAATATTGCATGCAAGCTATTTGAAAGATAAGACCCAAATTTGATTCAGCACTATGTTTCTTTAAAAGCTTAACATCATAGCTTACATATAATTGTGTGTATAAAATTTTACCAAGATAGAGACAAAAAAAGAGTTTATAAGTTAGATTCAATGGGAAGTTGGGCCAGAAATGGGGGAGAAATTTAAATTTGTACTGATTTTCCAGTTCATAAATCTTATTTATAGCTGTATATCTGTGTGAAATGACTTTGAAACATGTTGTGATCTACGTTTGATCCAGAAGTCTTTTTCATTAAGTTAATACATATTATCATGTAAATATTTGATCCTGAATTAGTCTTAATGTAGTTTTCAACTTTCCAATCACACTTTAATAAATATTTGCCACACTACCTGGATAGATTTAATGATACGTTATGCCGTATCATGTATAATAATACAAAACTTTAGAAATTTTAGGCTTAAAAAATGAATTGAAAACTATTGCATACTCTACCATTAAAAAGAATAATGTTGGTGAAAATCACAAATCACATATTTCTTTAGTTCCGGGAATACCTTAGATAGTAAACCTAGGAGTTGCTTCCCATTGGAGCATAAGAGATTTGTATAAATATTAATACACAAGGGTAATTGAATGTATTCATCTGTAGCAGAGCATGTTGTTATAGAAAATCAAAATATTGCTATTAACTATAAAAGAATACTTTTAATTGGAATAAAAAAGGGAGGGGCTTTTACTTTACCTATGTCTATAAAAAGTATACTCCCCAGAGCATCAATTAAGCAAAAGATAAAATTTTCCTTAACTAAACCATTTATAATTTCATAATTACTAAGTATGCATTTACTTTATTTATTAAAGAATACATTCTCAATTAATTTACCACTATATATTATGTGCACACATATGTGTATTTTTAAATGTGTATATATCATTTATATATGTATACACTTTATTTCTTAAAGAATATAAACTTTCACAGTGAATTTTCCACTAATGACAAGTGGATAAATGCTCATCTATCAATTTTTCTTGCTCATTCAGAATTCTAAACTAGGCTAATTCTTCGTCCCCTTGAAATAAGACATTGATATGAACAGCCAGTACAACATGGTAGCTAGGTAGATACCTGTAACTCTCAGAGCTGACCATTTCAAAACATGAAAGCAGAGCTGGTAGCAAGAGAGATAGCAGAGGGGTCAAATGTTTGCTTGGCAAGCAAACAATCCCACTTCAATCTCTAACATCAGGAGTAATCCTTAAACATAGAGCTAGGGTTCAGTTCTGACCATTACCTGGCATGACCCAACTACCACTATTCAAAAGGAAAAGCTAAACTAAGGGGCTGGGAGCGCTAGCCCAGCGGGTAGGGCTTTTGCTTTGCATGCAGCCGACCCAGGTTCAATCCCTGGCATCCCATATGATCCCCAAGCTCCACCAGGAGTAATTCCTGAGTGCAGAGCCAGAGTAACCCCAGGTCATTGTCGGGTATGACCCAAAAAGCAAAAAAAAAAAAAAAAGCTAAAATAAAAACATAAGGAAGAAAAAGTGCTGAACCCAATGGAAGAACATGGCAGAACATTGGCAATTATTACTTAAGCAAAACTTCAGTCTTCATTGGGTTAATGTTAAAATTCTGGGATAGTTCATGCTTTCGGCTTGTTTATGCAAATAATTTTTTAATGCCCTAAAGGTATTTTTATTATATTCAATAGTTTATTTGATTAAAGTTTTATCCACCCTTAATCCATTTTGGTCACATTAATCGTCCTATAAAATGCCTGACAGTGAAGGGGAAATTAAGTATATTTGAGCTTCGGAGGAACTAATAAATGTTAATAATGTTTCTGTCTTTGGCTGCATTGGACTACTTGGGAAAACAATTGAATGCATCTCAAGTCTGACATCTTTGGTGATTTTGGACTCTACCCTATTGCTTGACAAATTTATAACCAGATTTACCCCTTTTTTATTGCATGCTTTTATGCATACAAACTGATGGAATGCATTTTTATTCATAGTTATATCCCTCAGAAACTTCTCTAATGAACAAGTTTATTTTGAAACTTCACACACATGCATTTTTTTTCCTAAGGAACACAAACATCTACGATGCTATCAATGACAACCAAAAACCTAAGGAAAAAAGAAACATCAGTTTTGATGATAATGTTTGCACACAATCTGTGGGTAGAAATCAATGCCAAACATAGATTTCACTGTGGTGATACATACAGCCCTGTCCTGCTGCAACAAATGGTGAGAATTATTGTGAGCACTCAAAATAAAGCTGGTTTGAGTTTGTATTTTAAGAAGAAAACTCTAATGGTATTAGTTTTCTAACTAAAATACAGGTCGTTAGAGCTTGTGACCTTGTGTCCTGGTATAGCAATAATGCTTTGCTTAGTCCAAACTGGAGTAAGGAAAGCCTCTTCAACAAGTGGTGCTGGGAAAACTGGACAGCTACATGTAAAAAAATGAATTTGGACCTGTGTCTAACACTTTGCACAAAAAATCAGATCAAAATGGATTAAAGATCTCAATATAAGACCTGATTCCATAAAGTACATTGAAAAAAAATATAGGAAAAACCCTCCACGACATTGAAGCTAAAGACATCTTCAAAGGTTAAACGCCATTAACAAAGCAACTAGAAGAAAATATAAACATATGGGACTACATGAAACCGAAGAGCTTCTGCACCTCGAAAGAAACAGTGAACAAGATAGAAAGACAGTCCACAGAATGGGAAAGAATATTCACCCAATACTCATCTGATAAGGGGTTAATATCCAGGATATATCAGGCACTGGTACAGCTATATAAGAAAAAAAACAGTCAACCCCATTAGAAAATGGGGAGAAGAGATGAACAGAAACTTTGACAAGGAAGAAATCTGAATGGCCAAAAGGCAGATGAAAAATTGCTCATCATCACTAATCATCAGAGAGATGCAAATCAAAACAACAATGAGATATCACCTCACACCACAGAGAATGGCCCATATCCAAAAGGGTAAAAGCAACAAGTGCTGGCGTGGATGCGGGGAAAAGGGGACTCTCATACATTGTTGGTGGGAATGTCATCTTGGAGAACCTTTCTGGAAAACAATATGGACATTCCTCCAAAGACTAGAAATTGAGCTCCCCTTTGACCCAGCCATACCACTCCTGGGAATATACCCTGGGAAGCCAAAACACACAGCAGAAACACAATCCGCACTTTCATTTTCATAGCAGCACTATTCACAATAGCCAGAACTTGGAAACAACCAGTATGCCCAAGAACTGATGACTGGATAAAGAAACTGTGGTACATCTACATAATGGAATACTATGTAGTTGCCAGGAAAAATGAAGTTATGAAATTTGTCTATACATGAATGGACATGGAAAGAATCATGTTGAGTGAAATTAGTAAGAAGGAAAGAGAGAGACATAGAAAGACTGCATTTATTTGCATAACATAAATATACCAGGTGATCTTACCAACATAAAACTGAGCATTAAATACAGACAAAAAATGCAAATGATGGCTTCTAAGTGTATCGTAGTGCAACCCACAATGTGTGGGAGAAGGAGGAGAGAGAGAGGGAGAGAGAGAGGAGATAAAGAACCTGCCATTTAGGCAGGATGTGGGAGGGGGAGGGAATTGGGAACACCACGGGTGGTGGTTGAGGGGCACTGGTGGAGGGCGGGGTGCTGGAACATTGTGCGACCGAAACCCCCAAGTGTGAACAATGTTGTAATTGTATATCTCACGGTGGTATAATAAAATGTTTTAAAAAAATGCTTTGCTTTTGAATCCACCAGTCTTCTGCACACTTATTCTGAGAATTATTTCATCTGCTCTTTATTTGTCTTGTTCACAATGATTCTTAAAGATAAAATCATGAACTGGTCTTCAGTGACAAACCACAGTAAAGGATAGATAGTGTGAATTGGGGGTGGAGGGCTTCACTGTGATAACAGTGGAGAGAAGCTGAGACTCTGGTGTAAGTTGTGGGCTGGAACGGTTTATGTAAAAAACTCTGCCACTAACAATATTGTAAACCATGAGACGTTGCCTAAGGGCTGAGAAATAGGTCTGGATTCAGACATTTTTAGAGGTCTTACTTCAATCCTTCTAAAGTTTTAGTTTGGAAGCTATTTCAATGATCATGTCTTTGAAACTAGTCAAAGCATACACCTGCAAATAGAAGCTCAAAAACTTAAAAATAATATAAGCATTTCATATTTCTATAAAGATTATAGTCCCTGAATAATAAACCTTCAGTAAGATATTCCATTCACTCCACTTTATATGCTTGGCTCTTTTTAGAATTGTCAGTATTTATATGAAAATTCAGTCAAGGTATAGAAAGTTGAAGTGGAAATAAAGCCTGGAAAGGAGATTATTATCATTATTCATTGCTTGTATCTATAGACTGTCCATTTGCAAACCATTTTTCTTTTATCAAATTCAAATTAAACACCAATCCTTGATTTTTATCTGCAAAGGTCTCTGATTTCAGTAACAGGTTATATTGTTTTACAAGTTTTAGAAGACAAATCTTATATCTGGTTATAAATGCATTAAGTAATCACTGTAGAAAGATCAACCACCACTGAATGCATTTGCAAAAGCTAAAATTACTAGAACAAGAGAGACAGAGATAGACAGGACTAATTTCAAAATTCTTATTTTATTTGCTAACCCTCAAAGATAGGCAGTTATAAATAAAGTTAAATGGATAATGCTTGAAGTTTGGAGAGATAGACAGGGCTTTGCTGCTTGTTGTGGGAGCAGACACTAGTTTTATCTTATACAACACAAATGTTCTTCTGAACATGATGAAGGGGTTTTAGTTTCAAAAATGCATTCTGGTCTAACTAGGTAGTAGACATCAGAATATCATGAAGGAACAATAAAAAAGGGAATAGCTGACTCAATTACTGTCAGATGCTATATGTGAGATGATGTGTTCAGAGTATCTAGAATGTCTTAGAAGGGATCCAGGTCATTGGTGATTTGGGTTTAGATTTTCTATTCTCATCGCTTCTCGGCCTTTTGGCTAAGATCAAGTGTAGATTTTCTATTCTTTCTTAAATATTTTTATTATACCACCATGAGATATACAATTACAAAGATGTTCATATTTAGGTTATGTCTTACAGTGTTCCAGCTCCCATCCCTCCACCAGTGCCCATTTCCCACCACAATGTCCCTGATTCCCACCCCCTCTGATAGCCTGCCTCTATGGCAGGTTCTTTATCTCTTTATCTTTCTCTATCTCTCTTCCTTCTCTTACGCATTGTAGATTGGAATACATACATTTAGAGGTCATCATGTGTATATTTTTACCTGTATTTAATGCTCAGTTCTAGGTTGGTATTAAAGAAACTGGTATATCTACACAATGGAATACTGTGCAGATGTCAGGAAAATTGAAGTTATGTAATTTACCTATAAATGGATGGACATGGAGAGGATCATGTTGAGTGAAATTAGCCAGAAGAAAAAAAGACAGATATAGAATGACTGCATTTATTTGCATGACATAAATACATATACATATTATGATACCAATATCCAAGGTCAGGCGAAAAATGGATCAGGAGGTCTTGTCAAAGGTGAAAATTACACAAATGTGTGGGAGTCAGAGGTTAGGTAAGACAGAGAAGGGAACCAAGTACTAATAATTGTTGACAGATCTTCTATTCTTACAAAATAAACTGATTTCAAATAAACTGTCAAATGTAAAAGGACAGCAGGATACAATCAATGCAGATTCAAGGCTTTGTTTTTATTTGTTATTATAAATGACAAAAACAAAGCAAGAGACAGGAAGCTATCCTGCTTGGGTTCTACTTTAAAAATGTTAAACAGTGTGTGTAGTAGACTAGAACATGACAGTTACTGACTAGGAAAAATATTGGTAGCAAGAAAAGTGGACCTTGTTGATCTGTCCCAATTTTTTCGCAAGGGTCCTTGTGGCGAAATAAAATAACTTAAAAAAAGAAAGAAAAAAAGTTGAACAGAATAAAACATATATTGTATAAACTTACTTCACCTACACTTGCAACTTGGTCTAGGTTCAATGAGTCTTGTTTTCCTTATCAGAACCATTTATTCTGCCTTGCATTGGTGAATAATTCCTTTTTATTGATTCAGCTGAACTAAAAATAAAACATAGATAACTGATGATATAGGAAGAATTGCAGTCAGGCTAAATATATCAAAATTTTGCAGAAGAAAAAATTCATTATCCTGTCAATCACCACACGCTGATAATCTTCTTGTCTTTCCACCAAGTTAATTAAGATTTCCAAATATTCATAAATGCCAAAGGTTTGAAAAATAAAGTTTCATGCTTTGACGTTACAAATTTAAAAAATTATTAGAAATATCTAATTTCTCATTAAAACAGAGCTGACATTGACTTTATGTTTCTCAGATGAATCAATATTATTGTAATATTATTGGACATCAGGTAATATATTTTGAGTAAAGTATAAAAAAGCATAATCCAGTATAACTTATACTTTTGAAATACCATTATTATAACTACTTATATATTGAGCAGCATTGCAGCTATATTCAAAACATCTTTAAAATTGTGCTAAAATAGTGCTTAATATAGACCTCCATACACTACCCAACCGAAAGCATTGTAAGGATTCAAGTACACCATTCACATTATGATGTAAAGAAATCCTGTAAGGTTGTTTAATGCACAAGCTCTACCTGGAATATTGATTCAAATAATGTTCTTTGACTCTCTTGCCTAAAAGATAAACAGCTATATTTTGTGAGCAGTATCTGTGTTTTTGGTTATTCACATTGAAAATTTCTATAGTAAAATAGATGTTTGTAACAAATTTCAGTCCTATTTCAGACAGAATGATCAAAAAAATATTCAATAGTGTTTTATGTCTCTTTGTTATTGAACATATAGTATAAGATGGTTTAAAATATCCATATCATCCTTGTATTCTAATATTCATGGGTGCATAGATATTTCATTACAAGTATAGATAAAAAAATAAAGTATTTTCATTGGGTCATTTGTGACTTTAAGTATGTTCTACGAATGAACTGGAAACTGAAAAATAACCAGAAAAGAAAACTTTTTAATGGGTGTTACTTTGCTATTCTTGGACATTCACAAACTGCTTTATTTCATTTTTTTAATGATAGTCTGGATTTGGTGTATAGAATAGTGATCATAAGTAGTTTAGCTGTACAAAATACAACTGAGTAGTTTATACCTATCACTCCAGCAGCATTCCTTTCTTACAAGGACCTATGTGCTATGGTAATCAAACCAAACATATCCTAACCTGAGAAAATTCACATTTGTGTAAACATAATAAATTTATTCTAAAATAAATTTTGATCACTTGATCACTGAACATCCATTATTCATTGATTTGCTAGAGTATGCACCAGTAACATTTCCATCTGTCCCTATCACATGTCAGTGTAGACCAATTGCATCTAGTTGCTTCCACGAATACAAAGAGCCTCAAATCATTCGTTCAGAGTCTTGACAAAGAAGTCTTTCCATCTTGTAGGTGGGCGGTCATGTGATCTTTTACGTCCCGTGGGATCCAGTCGGTAACGTCTCTAGTGCAGTGGTCATCTCCAAATCGCATTACATGCCCAGCCCATCTGATTTTCAATGCCTTGGCAAACGAGACAGCGTCCCTGACTCTGGAACATCCATGGAGGCCAGAACTCCATATTCCTTCTCTCACTTGAATGAGGTGTGATATTCCAAGTATGACTCTTTCAATTCATCTTTGGGAGACCCAAATAGCATTCTCATCCTGCTTCTGTAGGGCCCAGGTATCTGAGGCGTCCGTGTATAGTGGTGGAGTCAAAGAGATGTGCCTGGAGCCAGAGGTTCTTTGTCCTTTTATCTTTCTTGGATGCTCTTGAAAGCACTGCATGCTGCTCTCTCTTCCTCCTGCGCAGCTCAGGTTTTAGGTCGTTCATCATGTTGAGTTCTCGACCTAGATACACATAACTGCTGCATTCAGAGATGTTCGTTCTGTTGAGAGTGAATGGGGCCTCTGGAACTAGTTCATTTTTCATGAACATTGTTTTGTTGAGATTCAGCTGTAGTCCTATCTTTCCACACTCTCTGTCAAAGTCAGCCAGCATTTGTGCCGCTTGGATAATGGTTGATGTTATTAGAGTGATGTCATCAGCGAAGCGGAGGTGGTGTAGTTGCCCACTGTCGATCTTCACTCCCATTCCTTCCCATTCTAATTATCACATGATGTTCTCGAGGGTGGCACTGAAGAGTTTCAGTGAAATGGTATCACCCTGTAGAACCCATCTTTTTACATCAATGATCACTTCCTTGTAGAATGGTGAGATCTTGGTAGTGAGTCCGTAAGACAGCTCATGAAGGATCTTGATGTATTGAGTTTGAACACTCCGTTTGGCTAGGGCTTTCTTTAGATATTTTATATAATGAATTTTATTACATATATATATATACATATACATATATATACATATTTGTCCTATACTTCAGCTAAAATACTTTTTTCAGTTTTATTTTATTTTTATTAAATATTTATTATACCACCGTGAAATATACAATTACAACGTTGTTCATGTTTAGAGGTTTTGGTCACATAGTGTTCCAGCACCCAGCACTCCACCAGTGCCCATTTCCCACCACCAATGTCCCCAATTCCCTCCCCCACCCATAGCCTGCCTAAATGGCAGGTTCTTTATCTCTTTTCTCTCTCCCTCTCTCTCTTTTTCCTTCTCTTACACATTGTGGTTTACACTACATACACTTAGAGGTCATCATGTGCATTGTTTTGCCTGTATTTAATGCTCAGTTCTAGGTTGGTATTAGCCCTTTCGACATGGGCTAATACCAACCTAGTATTATTCACACATGTTCCCTTCTCTGTCTTACCTAACCTCTGACTCCCACACATTTGCGGTAATTTCCACATAAAATACTTTTATGATAAAATAATATATATCACATTTTGGAAGCAACAAAAGGTTTACAATATGTTAGGGTGGAGTGGGAATATGAATACATTGAATAAGTCTAAATCCGATTTTAGTAAAAGTCCATGAGAAGTTTTCATTCCTACATAAGAATTAGTGTGACATTGAAGCATGAACAGGGGTTATATGTGAGTTGAGACAGAGATTTGGAATTCATATATTTATTTTTGCCTTTGGCTCCACCCAGTAGTGATCAGTGGTGGTTACTCCTGGTTCAGGAACTACTCAGGAATTCCTCTGGTGGACTTGGGAACCATGTGGGATGCCAGGATAGAACCCAGGTCAACTGCATACAAGGCAAATGCCCTACCCGTTGTTTGCATAAACTTAGAAAATAAATTCATTTCTTTCCTATGTGATTTGTAAATGTTTTGTTCAACAAAACCTCAAACACTAAATTTAAGTAAATAATTCACATTTGTAATTTTGTAGTGTCCCACTGTTTGAATGAAAATTAATATAAAATTTAGGATTGACTAAACAGTATCTGATAGTTCATTTAAAAAATTAAAATAATCAATCCATGCAACCATAATCTTTTCCATGAGTATCATTTTATGGTTCTTTCCAGTCTCTGATATATCTTCCGATTCAAAATGTATTTAAACTTAGTAAAAATATTAATTGATAAAGAAAATAGAATGAAAGAAAAGGGAAATGAATAGTTGAAAGCTCAAGACGCTAGTAACTATATCAGTTTTTGAATTATGATCCAGGATATTTTAGCACACACTTACATGTTTGACAAAAAATCCAATTATCTGGAATAAAAAACCTCTATTAAGTTTTATAGACATACCTACTCCTCAGAAGTGCCTGTATTTCAATTGATATATTCAATTACAAAGCAATTTTAAGCACTTTTTTATAAGAATACGGTTATTAAGTACTTTCCTATCAAATGACTTAATGCATTTTTATCTTCCTTTTTGATTTATTTGATGAACATTATATCAGCATATTATACATCTGCCACAAAATTGTGACCTTGTGGTTGCCTCATCAATGGAAACTACTGTTTGCTTTTTATTCTGACTTATTTAAACATATTTAGTGTGATTCACTTAAACCATAGTGGTTGACTGAGAAAAAATAAAAAGATATGTATTATCCAAATTGACAAAAAAAATATAATGAGCCTGAATTTTCTCTAGAGCCCCAGAAGAGGAAAAAAGCAACTATTTGGACATGAAGGAAAATATATTTTACTATTTTTATCACAGGAAGAGGACATTGCATTTATTTTCTAGCAAGCCGATTCTATATGTTTATTTCAAAATTGTACTGTTTAGGATTTTGTACAAAAAATGAGAAAAATAAGATTAAAAATTATCTCTGTCCAGTTTCTGTTACTTCTTTGTGTAGAGGTATTTTTTAATGTGCTTTCATCTGCTTTGATAGAAAGATATTTCATCTATTTAAAGATTGAAAGAATTTAAAAAAGTTAACTAATTTATGAAAATAAAAACATCATATGGTTCAATATCATGTGTTTTTTATGTAAAATCATCACTGAGAGAGACTTGTCAGAAAATAATTGTGACTTTCAGTTCTCTTTTTCATATAGTAATAATCAGATCATTGAAATACCCTGTGTATCTTTACATTTTAATTGGTAGATATTTCTTTTGTTGCCTAAAATATTCTTTGAATTATTTATATTAATTCGAAATAGGCAAAGTAAAGATAAGTGCAATTGCTTATAGAGAATTCCAAACAAGAAAATAAATAAAGGAAAACCAATATTTCTACATAGAAGAGGATTTGAACAATATGCTATTTACTCTTAACCTTTGATTTCCCCTAAGTTTCTAACCTTTAATATAGTCCCAAAAAAGAAAGGATTGTGAGAAGTCAGGAAAAAATGCTTAAATGGTGTTCATCCAGGCATGAATTTCAAAACCCTCACCACTTTATAAATGTGAACGTGAATTGCTTTTGCTCTTATAAATTTTTCTCAATACACTAACGAGGACAATATTCCAAGCTTGAGGTTTATACTATAAGGCAATTTTGATTGTTTCAGGCATAAGAAACTCTTGGTATCTTATGGTTTAATAGGATATGCATTCACCAGCCCTATCCCATTGTTCCTTTCCTGTAGATAATTCAAAATGATAAAGTTTGTTTTAGGTAACCTCCACAAAATAGTCACTTTTGGTCCTATAAAAATTAATGAACAAATAAAAAATTTTACCTGCTAAGTCCTGCTTTTTGAAACTTTATTGCAAAATTAATATATATATATATATATATATATATATATATTTTTTAGTTGTCAATGAGTATCCAGCATGCATTTTTATCTTTATTATTAACAGTGTTGTACTTTAGACCAAATTAGAAGAAAAGGCTTTTGAACAAAAACAAATTAAGAATGATTGTTTGGAAGTTGGCATAAGATAAATTTTCTGAAAATATACCAACACATTTATATTGTTAGATATCTGAATAAATAGATTAGAGTAAGAATGCTGAATATGGAATACAGGAATATATAGATATAGATATATATATTGCTGTTGATATATATCTATATATAGCTATAGATATATAGATATATCAACAGCAATGTAATTAAAAAAGTGTTGGAGCCGGAGAGATAGTACAGTGGATAGTATGTTTGCCTTGCAAAAAGCAAAATCTGAACTTGGCACAAATCCTATCACCTTATATGGTCCCCTGAGCATGCCTGGAGTGGTCCCTGAGATCAGTCAGGAGTAGTTCCTGAGTACCACCAGGTGTGCCCCCAAATATTATATAAATTCTTCGAGAATAACCAATTCAATGATTAAAATTTTGCTTAATTATAGGATTAAGCAAAGGCTGTCGGAGTCTCCTGTATTATTTTCTGCAAAAATTCCTGAAATGTATTGTGAATATTTTGTCTATTTTTATATTAAGTAAATATATTTAGCCCATGGAGTTTCGGAGGGAGGTAAATGGCTCAGCCCCTGGCCGAGTCCAACATAGCTCCTAGGGCTAGCAGACACGTATGTGTTGGAGGGAGGGGCACGCTGGCAGGACTTGTAGTGGGGATTTGGGTTTCTTCCCCATCCTCCACCTCCATGTTAGCAGTCATGGCTGTGGGCTCACATCCTCCACAGCCAGCAAAACTGGATGAAGACACACCAGACCAACAGCTGCTCTCTGTGGCTGCGTGATAGACTTAGACAATAATGGAGTGTAGGACCAAGTCCTTTCCAGGATCTTTCACATTTATACACTGTAATGATCATTCTAGTTGCAACAAACTCGGGAGGTTGATGGGGAATGGGGAATTATAATGTCACACTAGAACTCACTATTGAGTATACGCATAGATACATCATAAACCATTAATATATGTAGGGCAAACCACAAAGTGAAGTGAGAAAGAAATATAAAGACAGAGACAGAGACAGAGAGAAAGAGAAAGAAAAGATGCCTGCTATAGGGCAGGCCGGGGTTGTGTGGGAGGGAGTGTTGGGACACTGGTGGTGGGAATGGGGAACTGGTAGAGGGCTGGGTGCTGGAACTCTGCATGACAGAGACCCAATTTTGAATATCCTTGTAATTATATATCTCACGGTGGTATAATAAAAATTAAAAAATAAATAAATAATAAAACATTTATGTGATGGTGCATGTACTTTAAATCTCATATGAGTTGATTATTTGTTTTTGAGAAAGCAAAACTTTATGTTCTTATTGAAAATTGTTTCACTATTGTCACTAAAGGTAGAAGGGATTTCCAACTCCAAGATCAGGAAGCAAATGAAACAAAGGAATTAAAAGGAGTGTATCTTGCTAAAGCATTTTGTTCAGCAATGCTTAAGAATAAAATTGTAAATGAGGTAACATGGTTTACAATAGAGTTAATTTTTTGTTATAAAAATCTACTGCACTAGCACAAATGTATCCAAAGCCTCCATCCAAAATGCCAACTATATAATATATAGAGAGAACTAATAATATTTTATTAACATTAATACTATTTGATTATACAAATAATACATTATATAAAATTAAATCCTGTTTACTTATGTCAATTATCCCCAAAAATGCTTTTAAAAATTATTAGCAAAGCACCCAGTTCGATATATGCCATAGGTACAAATGACTTGTGCATTATCTGACGGAATATAGTGGGCTATAAAAGGTCAAAGTAGTTATCTAAAATTACAAATTTCAAAATGCCGTGGAAAGAAATTGATATCTGAGGAAGAAAATAGAAAAAAGCTATGTTAGCTTGGTGAAACTTTTTCCTTAAAATTACTGTTTGAAAGGATTTCTCTGAATTAAAACTTTACTGGACTGTAGAAAATAGAAAGATGGCAATATAGAATAGTAATTTTTGTACAGATGTAGAAGTTAGGAACTAAAATGCTGTGATTTAACTTAAAGAAAGAGAACTGAGTTTAAATTGGTGCCTGAAATATATTAATATTCTTTAAGATAAAACAGTGTAAATTAATGAGAAAGCCAACAGACAAAAAAATACTAACACCTGTTTTTTCTGTGTTTTACATTTCGTCACAATGGCTAGGCAATCTTACTTTTAAAAGTGATAACAGATTCCTTGAATGTTAATTCATTGACTTGTTTGAAAAAACGTGACAATGTGACTTATTTTTTATTTATTTTATTCATTTGTTTATGTGTGTGAAGGGGAGTACAAGGGCAGTTCAAGGCTTCCTCCTGGATCTGCACTCAGGGATCACTCAGGGAGACAAGATGGGGTATTAGTAATACGCTGTACAAGACAAGCACCCTACTTGCTGTACTATTTGTAAACCCAATAATATAACTTTAAAGGCACATATTAATTAGGCTAAAATAATTCAATGGGTTAATAATCACAATTTTATTTTATTATTATTTTTTTTTTGCTTTATGGGTTATAACCAAGAATACTCAGGGGTTTCTCCTGGCTCTATACTAAGATATTACTCCTGGCAGTGCTCGGGGGACATGGGATGCCGAAATCAAAGCCAGGTTGACCACGTGCAAATAAAATACCCTGCCAGCTGCACTATAGCTCCAACCTAAATTGTGTACCATTTTACTTTCCCAAAGTTAAATTTTAACAGTGTACTTAAATAAAATACCACATCAGAAAATAGAGCATGGGAACAGAAAGATAGCACAGTAGGTGAGATGTAGCCAATTCCTATTTGATCCTAGACACCACGGTCCTTAAGTACTCCCAGGAGAAATCCATGAGCATAAAACCAAGAATAAGCATTGAGCACTGATGGCTTATTAAAAATAATAATACTGGATGGTTGATATTCTGACATAGGAAAAGACATGGCCCCCTGGGATGAACCCAGAGCCATGGCAGAGCCTGGCAAGCTAACCGTGGTGTATTTGATATGCTAAAAAGGTAGCAATAATGAACCTCATTCCCAACGAATGGAGATGTTACTTGCTCCTGCTTGAGAAAATTGATGAACAGTGGGAAGACAAGTGACAAATGACAAGTAACTCTAAAAAAATTAAAGAGTAAACAAGTAGTAATTTAGCTTAAATTCCAAAAATACTCAAAAGATATGAAAAAATATTTTTTCATAATTTATTTTAACCTTTTCTGGTGTCCAGCTACTAAGTTGATTCTTCTACTTTCCAAAGACAAATTTTGGCTGTATTTATTTGTCAACTTTTCATACATATCTCCTCTACTTCCCCAAAACTCCCCAAAATCTTACCCGACACATCATACTGCAGTATTTGGGCACAAAATTTATTTTAAAAAGGACATTCCTAGGTAAATAGACACTAAGAAAAAGGAAGTTGAGTTATTAATTCACTGTTCAATGAAGTTTCAAGAGTAATCACAATGTAGTTGCTTTTGTCTACTGAGGTCATATACTAATGCTATAACAAATGATTTAATAAATATATATTTAATTACTGAATCCATTAAAATTCTCTGTTGAATTTCCTTACCACAAATGCCATATGATTACTATATTTATTCAGGTTGCTCCAAGTAATTTCCATTAGCATAGATTCTGTTTTCTTTTTCCCCTAGAGCATAATTACTCCTGAGTATGCCCAAATATTGAAAAAAATTAAAAAAAATACACATACAAAACCATGTTATTTTGGAACTGTATCAAAATATAAGAAAATGTTGCAGAAAACTTCTGAGAAAAATATAGAAATGAAGAAAACATTCATAATTTCTTACAACTGAGTGACTTTTTATAGTATATTCATTTATGCTATGATGATCTTTATAATCATTTGTATCACTTGTCTTCCTGTTGTTCATTGATTTGCTCAAGTGGGCTCCAGTAACATCTCCATATGTCCTGCTGTGTGCTAGTGTAGCCCAAGGGCATCTACTTGCTTCAGGAACACAAAAGCCTCAAACTTCAGATCATGGGAATGATGTCTATAACTATTACTGGTTTTTGACATATAAAATATGATACGGGTAGCTTGCCAGGCTCTGCCGTGAATCTCTATAACACAATTTCCAAACTAGTTTCTACACTAAATTTTCCGGAGCAAAGGAACTAAAATAAGTTTTTAATATCCCTTCATATACCAGGCCAAAAGCATATATACATATATTATATGTGCAATAGATCTACTTTCCAAGGGCCAGCCAGGTTTTTTTTCTCTGCAGAGCACCATGAGAATATTACAATAAATGTCTCCATTTTTCAATCATGGGAAAGTGAGACATAGAGGACTTTCGGTAGTTTTCTAATTTTACAAACAATAGAGAGTTATTTGATCCAACTAATACAACTCCTTTTAAGTGCTGTGATGGGTTTCTTATAACTGTGTCCATCCTTAAGCTGGTATTTAGTATCCTCCTAAACTCATTTCTGGTAACTATCTTTTGTGTAATTAGTAAGGACTACTGATTAAATCTGCTTTTAATATATCTTTCTACACACACAGAAGGCACTTAAAACAGCTATGTCTAATAAGCTTTTCTTCCGGTGCAATAAGGTTGCTGCCCATTTGAAGAGTGAGATTTCAGTCTCAAGGTACATGAACTATTTTTTAAAAATATCTATTTGGTTCTCATAGCAACTAAAATCTAGACTAAGACTAAGAATGGTTTAGAATATATGTGTATATATATATATATATATACACACATATATATGCCTTTTTGAACTGGCTATAGGAATCTCAGATAAGTTTCATGATTGTTCAATGATAACAATTGCTTATTCATATTTCTCCTGTTATTTTTATTGAAGTAATTGGTTTATAACCAACCCTATGTCACTGTTCTATGCTTCTTCACAATTCCCAGCATCAAAATGTCAACAACTACCACCACTGTCCCTTCCCTCTTCCCCTCAGTTTTTACACTCTCAGTTCACTTTTCTTTACACACTCAGTTCACTTTTCTTAAGTCTTTATAATAGCTTCCTTTATGGTAATGGACTAGTCATACCTAGTGGTCCTAAGTATGATCCCACTCTTATGGCTTATCTCTTTTTTAATTCAGTCAATTACTTTCATTTTTTTAGGTATTCATGCTCTAACAGTTTGTTAAGAACTTTAAATCACTTTTGGAAAAATAACAAAATATGCAGAAATATGTGGAAATCAAATATATGCATTACTATTAAATTTTATAAGGTTCTAATAGCTTATTGATTTTAATTTAAGGAAATTGATCCCTTTCCAACCAGTTAATTATATTTAATTAAATGGCTCTAAAACTGAATTGACCTTTAAAATAATAGCCAACATTTATTAAAGTGTTGGTGCCGGATGCTGATCTATGTTGCATGCATTATCTTGTTGGATTGTCATTACAACTATGTGAGATAGTTGTTGACTATTAAACCCGACTTGCCAAAGAAAATTGATGCTCAATATAAACTTAACCAAGGTATGAGATAAAGCTGGGTTAGAATCTAGGAAATTAGCTTTAACTCTTACCACAATGCTGTCAAGAGAATGTAGTTCTACTATGTCACTCAATAAAGCTTTCTAAAAAAAATGAAAACATCTATTTCTCAGAAGGCTATCTATCTAGAAATCTGAATTTTTATTTTCTCTTAGTAAATTTGTAAAATTAAAGCTATTTGTAGGCTATTATGACTATATTACATGGTGCAACTCCATTACTTCATATTGTTGTCTTATGAACATATGCACGCATACACATATTTTGGCTTCTACTGGCTATATGGTTAAAGTCCTTATCTTGTTCTCACCAACATAGCTTTAGGAGCCAAGTCTGTAGTTCAGTGTTATGTTCTTGTCTTGCATGTATGGGGCTTTTGATTTCATGTCCAGTACAAGGTTAAAAAAAATTAAAGACTGAGAATTAGCATATATGTTTTGACAATATATTATATGCATATATAATATATGTTACTAAGGTAAACTTTCTTGTCAATTGAAAATTCCCATGTTTTACATTTTGTGCATGTGAAACTTTGAGCCTGTTAGAAGAAGCCATTTTGAAGAAGTTATGTGATACAGAGTGAAGGACACTTCCGTAGGCACTTCTCAGGCAGAGTGCTCTCTACTCACATGCATTTCCTTCCTGACACTCAACTTTCAGCCTTAAACCTTCTGACTGGGAAGAGGCTTAGAGCAAATAAGTGTGGTTGGAGTGTGGATTCCAGCTTCCTGAAACGTCTCAGATCAAGCAACACTTAACTCCTCATTAAGATAAAAAAAAGAAAAAATATTGAAACAACACTTAGTTCCTTATTAAAAAACAACTTCAAGAGATAAAGCAACCTACAACAGCACAGCA
This sequence comes from Cryptotis parvus, assembly GCA_021461705.1. NCBI lineage: Eukaryota > Metazoa > Chordata > Mammalia > Eulipotyphla > Soricidae > Cryptotis > Cryptotis parvus. Next base: position 36,223 of record JAJIBD010000510.1, read on the forward strand.
GTTTAACCTCAAACTTTTATATAGCAAACCATTTGGAATTCACTAATCCCAGTTAACTATGGGCAATATATTGATAAGTTGACTTAAAAAATATACATTAGATAACATGTTTTCAATAGTGTAGACATTTATGTTATTGATGCAAAAAATTACTGTTCCCTATACCATCAAAATGCTCATGACCTCCCACTGCTATAGTAGGCCACTTCATTATGGGGAACTTAATCTCAGTAATTTAATTTGCTCACTATACAACTATAGCAAAGCAATATTTGTCTCCTAAAATATTTTTTCACACAGCATTTTTTTTTGTTTTTTTCGTATTGTTTCACTTTGGATTACCTTACACTGTCTTTCTCTCTGCTTGTAACTGAATCCACCTGCTTTTCACTGTGATTTTAGGCATTTGATGATGAGACAGAGGGAAAATTCACTAATCAGTCTGAAGTGTGGTTATTTTATTGTTAAAAATGGGAATTTTATCATGCATATTCCATAAGAATGCTGAAAATATATAAAATGCAACTGGAACACAATAAATCAAAGTGTCATGGTTATTATAGTACTTGAATTATTGGTAGTAATGTGTATCAATTAGTTTTGACAGTACCCATAGCTGGGAAATAAAGTATAACATATTGCATTGGGAATTAGTTATCATGTTTCATAACTGGCAAAGTTAGAATAACAGTAGGCAATTGCATTGTCTAAAGAGAAGAATTGGTAGCATTTTTTTTTGGTGAAATGTTGATGGTGTGGAAGCTTCTTTGTGAAGTCGCTATTCTTCTAAGAGAGGAACATGTCTTAGTAAAACACTGCTACTTGAGATTCACTTTGTGTATATTCCTTGCCCTTATAGGGTAAATCATTCGGAAAGTCTGCGAAGAAGGAAGAATCAAGTAACATGTTGAAAAAAAAAGTATGCTTTGGCAGGGAGTTTGGGAGGTTATCGAGAAGCTGAAAACACACAAACACTTGGTAAGTATTTTCAAGGAAATTCTAAACAAGTGTGATGCAGTAAGTCTGGCTCAACTCTGTCTTTTCAAAACGCTGCACATGAACGAAAATATGTAAACAGAAATTTAAAATGATGCATTTATCTATGGAAATGTTATGTTTTAAAATAAAGCCATCTACTTGGAGCTAAAAGTTTAGGCCAATTAAAATATCTAAATTACTTTTCCTCTGACCTCAAGGAGAGGCAGAAGCTGATGTCTGCACAGTCATGCTCTCAGCAGAATTATGATTATAAATGGAGCAGAGCTTCAGATACTGCAGGAACACACATGTCAAAATATTTGGGGCTATCACCATAGACAGAATCAATATAATAGACATCATTCTCCCCCCTGATTTTTCTATTAAATTGAGCTGAGAATACCTCATGGAATAATTATTTCATGCCAAAACTGCAATAAAATTTGCATTAATTAGTAAAGCATAGCTTTATTTAAAGACATTCTCTGTAGTGAAATTTTGTTATTTGCTGAAATAGTTCCTTTTCTGGTTTTCTTGTATTATTTCTCTATTCCTATTCAAGTTAGGCAGCACAGACTAGTTTTTTTGAAAGTATCATTGTCAAAATCTTGCCCCTACTTCAAGAACCAACTATGTGGAACTGAAGTCAATACCACAGTCACTTATATATATTTATTTTGTGTACCTATTTACATTTTTGATTGAGGGAGCCACATGTAACGAAGAACTCCAACTTATTTGTATTTTTTTCCACTTCTGTCTTATTTTATTTACTCATTTATTTATTTATTTTATTCCACCACAGTGAGATATGCAATTACAAAACTTTTCATGATTTGGTTTCAGGCGAAATTATTTTTAAAAACAGGTCTGGGCTAGAAATAAAAACACTTTTTTTCTACAATTTTTTCTTTTTGGGCCACTGGACTATGCTTAGGGGGTTACTCCTGGCTCTCCACTCAGGAGTTATTCCTGGCAGTGCTTGGGGGACCATATGGGATACCGAGGATTGAACCCAGGTGGGCCACATGCAAAGCAATTACCCTACCCACTGTGCTATTACCTGGCCCCTAGAAATCAAAACAGTTTAAGCAATGCTATAAACACTGGGCTAAGGAGCAGGAGTGATAGTATAGTGTATTTGTAAGCTACTGATCCCAGTTTAATCGCCCATACCACATGTAGTCTCCTGAGCCTCTATTGGAGTGATACCTGAGCACAGAGTGAGGAGTAATACTTGAGTACCATGGGGGTACTGTCCCACTGGCCCCGAAATAATATCAATCAATAAATAAACTGGCTAGGTTCTCAAATGGACTTAACTTGTACATGTTGTTACAACTAGGAGGATATGGCTGGTCCTAGAATATTTATTAGTTTAACCCTTGTGAGACTATTTTCCTCCAGAATGAAATATTTGTCCAATGCCTGTTCCCTTTTCCTGTATACATTAAATAAGCATCAATGCTTCTTCTTCAGTTAATATTTAAAATATGTGAGTTTATACATACACTGGTGATTTGGTTAGCCCTATAAATACATCTCTAAGGTTGAGAAAGGTGGTTGTACAAATTATCTTATTCTCTACACTAAAAGAAGTTTTATTATATACTGACTGTTTGTACTTGTCTTTTGTTCCCCAGGAATTATGATAGTAGGGCCTGAGAGATACTTATTTTCACCTGTATAAAATTGGTTCATTAGACGTGAATACTAGATATGTTAAAATAAATTATTGGACTGGGGAGATAACTCAGTGCTCAATACTTAGCTGTGTGGGACCCCTGAGTACTGCTGGTATAGTTCCAGTGGCTTCTGGCACAAAAGGACTGAGTGTAGGATTGCAGAGTAAGTGCACTGAGCTCTTGGTTCATGTTCGCTAAATGACCCCATGAGCTAGGACATGTCCTGCTAGCCCTCTAGAGCAGTTATTGGGAGGCTCTACACAAGGATAACCAAGAAGATAAAGACAAACAAGAAGAGTGAATCAAAGGGAAGGGAGGGGAAGGGAAGGGAAGGGAGGGAGGGAGGGGGAGGGGGAGGGAGGGGAGGGAGGGGAGGGAAGGGAAGGGAAGGGAAGGGAAGGAAGGAGGGAGGGGAGGGAGGGAAGGGGAGGGGAGGGGAGGGAGGGGAGGGAAGGGGAGGGAAGGGAAGGGAAGGGAAGGAAGGAAGGGAAGGGAAGGGGAGAGGGAGGGAAAGGGAAGGGAAGGGAAGGGAAGGGAAGGCAGGAGAGGGAGAGAGGAAGGAAGGGAAGGGGAAGGGAAGGGAAGAGAAGGGAGGGGAAGGGAAGGAAGGGGAAGGGAAGGGAAGGGAAGGGAAGGGAAGGGAAGGGAAGGGAAGGAAAGGGAAGGGAAGGGAAGGGAAGGAAAGGAAGGAAGGGAAGGGAAGGGAAGGAAGAGAAAGGAAGGGAAGGGAAGGGAAGGAAGGGAAGAAGGGAAGGGAAGGGAAGGGAAGGGAAGAGGAAGGGAAGGGAAGAAGGGAAGGGGATAGAAAGAAGGGGGAGGGAAGGAAGGGAGAAGGGGGGGGAAGGAAGGGAACTTGTGATGATCTTACAAGTAGAGTTAATATTTCTGTTCTGAACACCAAATATGAACATATTACATGATTTCCCCCTTGCTTATGCAACAAAATAAAAAAAAACACAATGCTGTAAAGAGATTGTTTACAAGTAGTTTTGACTTTTTCTTTAATTATTTATTTAAAACTTTATTTATGTAATTATTTAGGCTCTGCCACACACCACCAAAGTGAATATCAGGGTTTACTCATCACTCTACTCACAAATCACTTCTGGACGGGTTCACGAAACAATAAGCAATGCCAAGGATTGAGCTATGCTGATTGTGTACAAAGGAAGTAAGTACCTTGACCACTGCATATTCTCGGCCTATCTCTGTGATGTAAAGACATGCACTTTTAAACAACTTTTTAAATGTATTTCTGCGTGAGTTCTTGCATGTGTTAACTATGTTTTATTAATTAGAAGTTTGTAGGTTCTTACATATTTGAAAATATGCAACTTATAAATATAAACTATAAAATGTTCATCAAACTCATTAATTGTATTGCTCTATACATTAAAACATCAAATAATTATCAAAATTTGATGTATGATTCAGGAAAAACACTCATATACATGAGTATAATTCTAAGTCATCTATATGATTATAATAGAATATGCTCTTAATCTTAATTATATATGCATAAGCATGTGTCAAATGATTTACTTTGGAACAAGCTGATATTTAAAACAACATATAAATATAGTCTTATAATATCAGTATAAAATGTGGATATTTGTATGCATAAATCAAATAATACAGAAAATAATTTATTGCAATGATAGAGTAGTGAATACAAACATCAATAACAGTATTTTCATCTTGTTACTAATTACTAATATATTAAAGAGCACATATTTGACATAGACTAATTTCTTGCTATAAATAATTTTATTATATTTTATGTAGTTAACCATTAAGCCATTTATTTATCTATTTATATACCTTTATTTTATTTGTGTTATGTATTTATTGGGGAAAATAGATAAATACAAAAGAATAATGCATCATTGATGAAGAATAAAAGAAGAAAAGACAGTTAAAATAGCATATAATGGTTAAATATTGCCATTTTACTATTTCCTTGTTTCTGGAAACATATTTTAGACTTTTCTTCTTTTTTATATAGACGGTAAATAACATAATTAAATCTTATATAATGTCAGACAAACAACCCTTCAAAATTTTTTTTTCCACTTTCATTGATATCATACTTGTTTGTGGTGAGAACTTATTATAATAATCTGGAGTTCTCAGTTTAACATGATGTCTACAAAATAATATTTAGGAAAACCAATACGATAGATTTGAACTGAACATTGGTCTATATTTGATCAGATAGTGAGTCTATCTTCTAGACTTTAGTTTGAGAAAGTCATCCTTCTTGCTAGAGTACCTACTGACCCTATTTTCTAAGTGTTTGAACTATCAGCATCAAATCTTACTGCTGCTTTCATTATATCTGTCAAGGCTTTGCCCACCTCAGCCTTCTTAATTGCATAGTTAGTCCAGATGGCGTCGTGAAATGTTTTCAGCAAGTACTACAGCACATAATTTTGTACAATAAAGTTATTACGCCACACACAGCTGTATATTGCCATAGAAATGAGCACATGTGCAATAGAATTCTTGTATTATCAGCTTTATAAGACTAAAATTGAGATGAAATAGTCATATGGAACAATTTATTTGAAGCATCAACATGTGTGTAGCTCTAGGGTTACACAAACTGTGTCATTCCTTTTGCAAAAGGAGACATTTGTCATTTTATATTCAATATTAACACAAATGTTTTCCTCAGAATTATAATCTAAATTAGGTGCTTTAAAATACATCAATATATCATTAACTTCTTACTTTAACATATTAGATCTATAGAAGAATCAATTCTTCCTAACAATGGTGAGAGAACCTAATCACTCTCTAAATTTACTTTTAATTAGCATCATCTGCATTAATTGGTGTAGCTGATAGCAAATAATTATAGAGCAACACTATTTTATATTTGAAATGTAATATATCTTTTGGTCCCTTGTCTCTACAAAAAAATGACAGTCCTTCTTTTCTTGTGCAGTTTTTCATTCCTTTAGTATGCTTTTTCATATGTTCTGCTCAATTGTTTTCTGAGGCACTGTTTACATTGGGTTTAATTACAGATCCATTTTAATGAATTTTAAGGTAACTGGTGTTGATTTTTATTTTCATATTTGAGTTTGTACTGAGAAGTGTTTTGCTATGTAATCCACCCTCCTCCTCCCTGCCAAATTTTCTAATTCTTGACCAAAAAAATGGGTGAAACAAAGGTGATATGCAATCAGCAACCAGCTTAGAAAAATATATGTGAATCTACTCTTTGTTGAAGGCTGCCTAATAACAGTGACTATGCTATATTTTTACCAACATTATTCTTTTTAACTATAAAAGATGGAGAATATTTTCATTGTTCCAATTTTAAGATGTGGAGATCATTGGCCAGGGGGTATGTGTGGTTAATTGTCGCAGGACACCTAAACGACTAAAAGCCTCTGCATCTTCCCTGGATTGCCTCCTGCAGATTACTTTGTAGATAAAGGGGGTAGTTTAAATGTAGCAGTTTATCTTACCATGTATTTTGTACTGGCTGATATAAATATTCTCTCATGCTACCATAATCATTGTGGAACTAGCTAGATCTTACCAGCATATTTGCCTGGCCATGTTGGATCTCTAAGTAATTAGACCAGAGAGAAATGCTGTTTGCCTCCAAGCAAGCAAGCATGGCTCCCTTGATAACTCAAAAGCAACTAAAATACAAAACTACTGTGAAGTAGACAAGACTTGTGAAGGCTTGGAGAAATATTTAACTGGCATTAGTATTAGTCTTTGATACAGAGACATGCCATCTCAGAAACCCCCTTCTCTACCCTATAAAGGCTTTTCCAGGCAGATCTTAGCTCAAGGCATTAGCATATAAAAGGGCCTAGGTGAGGTGCTGGGGGGAAATTACCTGAGGGCATTTGACCCTCCCTGCTTCCCATAATAGTGGGAGGTCTGAGTTGCAGGGGTATAAAACTAGGCTGCTTCCTCTCTCTCTCTCTCTCTCTCTTTTTTGGCTCTCTTTTTTGGGCTCACACTCTTCTTGGGAGTCTTGTCTTTGTCTACTCTCTACAGAGCCTTAACAAGTGGTGGCCACCATCTTGGCCTACACATATCTGGGGTTCTAGCCAGGAGTCCTAAGCACCGGTTTTTCTATTGCTGATTTGTATCCTGAACCTGTGATAAGTAAAGCCTTTTAAAACTGCATCGGGTTCCTGAGTCTTCATCCATTCCCTGCTGGCTTCGGAGGTAGAAAGGAACTAGCTTCCCTGCACTCTCAGGGACCCCCGGCAGCATCCCTGACAGTTAATCATATAAAAATTCTAAAGCTCTAACTTTCCAAAACAACACTGGCAACACAGTTTAGATATACATGTGCACACATATTATATATACATAGATATTCATTTGCATATTATATACATATATTCATACATATTATATATAATATGAGAGACTCACAGACATGGGGCAGAGCTGCTACTGGCTCTCCCTGTGCCCAGCTGCTCATGAGGCGCCTGTGAGGGATGGCAGGTTCTGGCCCTGGCCCGCCACCCCAGCAGAGCCTCATAACAAGCCAGACTACCCCCCACTCCATGAGGGCCTCTGTTTTCCACATTCGGACTTCCCCCTCATCAGAACTCCACCCAGCAGACCAGCCTATCTCAGCCCGGCTCGCGAGGCCACTTGCCGCCACGTGGTTCATCATAAATGCTGGATTTAGAGATGACTACAAGAGTATGCTACCCACACGGCAGAGCCTGGCAAGCTACCCGTGTCATATTTGATATGCCAAATACCAGTAACAATTATAGACCTCATTCCCATGACCTGATGGAATGGTTTGAGGCTCTTTGTGTTCCTGGAGCAAGCAGGTGCCCTTGGGCTCTGCTTGCATGAGTCAGGACATATGGAGATGTTACTGGTGCTTGCTTGAGCAAATTGATGATGAATGGGAAGACAGTGATTATATAACACACACACACACACACACACACACACACACACACACACACATATATATATATATATATATATGTATATATAATAGATTATGACCTAGTTAAGAATTTCTGATCCTAATTCTAAGGGTATTTCTTCCATGGCATATATCATGCATTCTGAGAAGTTCAAGCTTCTCTCCCGGCTTGATTTCATTGGTGCATGTGTGTGTGTGTGTGTGTGTGTAATAATTGTAATAATGTGTGTGTGTGTGCCGCGTGCGCTGTGTGTGAGTGAGAAAGAGAGAATGAGAGAAAAGAAGCTATACAAATAAATTTAAAATGGATTACGTGACTTTATAAAGACCAAGATTTTTACTTTTTCGCATAAAGATAACTTCCTTGCCAATTAAATAGTGTCAAAAATGAAATGTTTTGATAGGTTGACATATTTGTTAGATTGTTTGATATTAACTTACTTGATGACAGCAGTCTTCACTCAGTAGTGTACAATAGAAATGTCAATACCTCTTGATTTTTTAACTTCTTATCACCACTGTAATTAGTTCCTTTATTCTAGGGTACTAACTCAGGTACTAGCACTCTTAAAGACCATTGCATTAAAATATTATTGTGCTTGAGAATTTCGCAAAGAATCATTCAAATACATGCTGCTATAGCATAGAGATGTTTGGTACCATGTTTGCAGTGGTAGTGTCACAGGTGCATGCATGGTTTTAGACTCAATAAGATGTAAACATTGAATTTCCAAAACTGTAGGTGTGTCATTGTACCTCAATTCAGATATTTTTAATCATGTTTTCCTATATTAAGTTTAAAGTAGTTTATGGGACAAACCTCAGAGTTTTTTTTTTTATTCAGTTTGCCTGTGATGGTGTCCCAAAAGAGTATTTTTTCAAAATCTGCCAGGTGATATCTCTACTTCTGTTGTGAGGATCACATTTTGAGTACTATCTTTTCTCTGCTTTCTATATCTATTGTATTAACCTCTCTTATCACTTGTATCACTTCACTTGTATCACTTGTCTTCCTGTTGTTCATCCGTTTGCTAGAGCGGGCACCAGAAACATCTTTAAATGTCCTGTCACATGCTAGTGTAGCCCAAGGGCATCTGCTCGCTCCAGCAATATGAAGAGCCTCAGACCATTCGTTCAGGTCATGGGAATGAGGTCTATAATTGTTACTGTTTTTTGGCATATCAAATACGACACGGGTACCTTGCCAGGCTCTGTTGTGTGGGGGGTGGGGGATACTCTTTTAGTAACCTCTCATCTCGTGCATGTACTGATGAACTTAGATGGGGAAAAGATAAGCCTTTCTGCTGGTAGAGTTCTGATGAGCTGTGGAGTCCAGATGTTGAAAATGGCTGCCCTCATGGTGTGGGGGTTCATCTGGCTTCTTTGAGGCTCTGTTGGGATGGCGGGCCAGGGCTAGAATCCGCCTTCCCTCCTGGGCACCTCATGATCAGCTGGGCACATGGAGAGCCGGTAGCACCTCTGCCAACCTCTCTTATGTACAGACAAAAAAAGCCAATCATTATCATGTCTGTCCTTAATTTCCATCTGTTCAATGTGATTGTGATTAGTTAAAAATTCAAACCTGACTGATACTCAATAAATTAGTAGCACTTGAAACTGCAATGTTCATGATCAAAGGTAAAACATATTACGCTCTTTTTAAAGGTTTCTATTAAAGTTTCTGCTTGCCCAAGCTGTTTTCCTTGCATAAAACTCTCACAATAATCTTAAAATAATATGATAGTATTCTATATAAAGTATATGCTTTGTTCATGGCTTATCTGGATTTGATTCCAGGTACCCAAGGTCATCCCCTTAGCCCTCCAGGAGTGATCTCTGAAAACAGAGGCAGGTCTAAACTCTGAGAACAGTAGCTGTACTCAAATATAAACAAACACACAAACAAAAATCTCAGTATGAAAACTTTCTATTTAGCTTTTGAAGTGATGTTATTTGTAAGATAAGCTTGGTTTCCCCAGGCAAAAATGTACAATTCCTTACTTTTGATATTCTATTGTGCTTAGAACTAGCTCAAATGGATTTCTTCATAAAATTATCTGTTTATATGTTTGGTTCCTTTAGGACTTTATTTGTCAAATCTTTACTTCATAAAGAAAATTTAGAAGTAATCAAGATCTTTATAATTACATCTATCTCTCATGCCTCAATACAAATGAGAAAAAAACAGATAATCGGCCTTCTGACTTTCCCTTATTAAGTGTTCTTTTAAGATGCCTTGATTACAAATATATCATTCAGAATATATTATCACCTCCAACACGCTATGTTAATGTAGAACTATACTAAGGAAAAAGTTCAACATTATCTGCATAAGTTTAGAAAAACAACTTGTGTAGGCATGTGTCTCTGAGTACAAATATCTAAATCAAAAAAACTATTTTTGTGTATTTTAAGTTGCTCTCATTAAATATATACAGAATTTTGCAGTATTAGTCCTCAACATTGGCCTGTCTTCACTCAATTATAAGAATCTATCTATTACATGTAGATATAAATTTCACCATCCACACTTACATTTTATAAATCAACAGAGTCAAAATGCAAAATCTTAAAAAAGGAAACACTACTAAATATATTTTAACATAACAAATATTATTATTTACTAAGATGGTTTTTATGACTAAATTAAAACAAAAATATTTTTAATTATGCCACCATGAGATATACAGTTACAGAGAAGTTCATGTTTGGGTTTCTGTCATACAGTGCTCTAGCACCCATCCCTCCACCAGTGCCCATTTTCCACCACCATGTCCCCAATTCCCTCCCCACTCCCCTAGCCTGCCTCTATGGCAGGTTCTTTATCTCTTTTCTCTCTTTCTCTTTCTCTCTCTTCTTTCCCTTACACACTGTGGATTAAAATACATACATTTAGAGGTTATCACGTATATCTTTTTGCCTATGTTCAATGCTCAGTTCTTTGCTGTTATTATCACTTTTGACAATTATTAGCAAACTGTTCCCTTCTCTGTCTTACCTAACCTCTGACTCCCACATAATTGAGGTAGATTCCACCTTTGACAAGACCTCCTGATCAATGTTTAGCCTGACCTTTGTATATTGATTTCATATTGTGTGTGTACACACACACATATATATATATATATATATATATATATATATATATATATATATATATACCCCTGCAAATAAATGCAGTCATCCTATATATCTCTTTTTTTCTTCTGGCTAATTTCACTCAACATGATCCTCTCCATGTTCATCCATTCATCGAGCCTTTCAAAGTGAAAGGGAGAAAGAGAGAGAAGCTGAGAGAGGATAGCCCTTGTATCATCTGCATCAGCATTGCATGGAAACTGAAGGAATGCAGTCCCTAGTAATAGAATGTTTGAAGGTGGCTCTAGAAATTTGGAACACTAATAAAAGAGATTCTACCTAGGAACCAGGAAAGGAATGCAGCACGACTGCCATTTTAATTTTAACGTAGTGAGATCCACTTTACACTGCTGAATTCCATAACTGTAAAATAATAAATGGGTATCATTTTAAGGCACTAAGTATGTGGAAAAAATTCATTAATGTTGAAGCAGAAAATAACATAATCAGATGTACAGTTGTGTAACTTATCTTTAAATTACAGATTTTTTATTTAAAGGAAAAGATTTAATGGTGACCAATAAAAATCTAATGCAAATGCTATGCAAGATTTTCTAAATGTGATTTAAAATGTCATAATATTTTGTTTAGAAAATAAAAGGAAATAAGTGACACTAATTCTAAGATATTTTATTTAAACCAATGAATTGAAGCTGCTGTTCTATCAGTACATAATTAAATAAGTTTCTTGAACTATTTTATGTCTTTATTTGTACTGTCTTCTAAATTGGAGTTTCCATTATATTTATAGCATTATTAAATTTGGACACCAAGCATCAATTCTACAATTGTTACAACTAGTATTTGTATTGGGAAGCACTAAGATATATAAATAAATATATACATATATTCATATATATGAATCTCATTATTACATATGGATTTCTTAGTTCATGGTTTTGAATGTATTCAATATTCATAGGATTAAAAAGTAGATTTAATGTGACATATATTTTGTGATAGTGGACAGTGATTTATTCATATATTACACATTTATAAAACACGAATGTGCTTTGACTTTCACTGCTATTTCACAAGTAGTCAAAAAAATAATACAAATATGGAAATGCTACCCAGAGCGCTTCAACCTATGAATTATCTTCAAATAACAAAGTAGATATTTATCAAACCTTCATGTTTTTCATTTAGGTCTATATGTTGGAAAGTTGACCTTTGAATTTCATACATATTTTGTATCACTTATTTATCCAACTTGAATTTCTGTTTAGCAACTCTGTTTTTACTCTTCAAAGCCAGAAATCACAGTTTTGTGGGAGAAAATAAATTAAAGTCAAATGAATTTGCTCTTTCCAATGGCTAGCGGCTGTTCACAGCACAGCTGCCATGAAGCTCTTAGGCATCAGAAATCTAGAGCTAAAATATTTGTAATATCATAGGTGAAAAAACAAAAATATCAACACATTTCCCCATATTTTCAATTGCAAAATCCATAGCTTTTCAATTTTATAATTTAGGATTATCTATATTAGGGCAAAATATATAATTTATTCTTTTGGTAAGTGAGTATGGCCATCCCTATTGGTGCTCAGACTTACTCAGCGAACACTCCTGGGTAGGCTCAAAACACTTTATGTGGTGTCATGAAACAACTCTGGGTCCAGCACATACCAGGAAAGTGCCTAATCTCATAACTAGCTCTCTAGCAATAATTTATTCTTTATTAGTTTTTAACCAGACATCAAATTAACAGATGGTTATAGATGGGCAAAACTGATAATCACAAAAAATATATTTTTAAATTTTTTAAAACATAAATTTTGGGTATTTTATTTCAATCTTAGAAGACATTAGAATCTTTCCTCTCTAATACTATGAGGCTCATTTTCTACATAGACTCCATATTTCTCCCATTAGTTTAAGTGACTATAAATGCTCTAAAACAAGAACTACAGCTTGTTTTCCATTCCTGAAATAAATATCTACCAAAAGAACCACCAAACTTTCATTCTTTTCCCTGTATTAGTTTCCAAACCAAAGTAGTTTGGAGATGTTTGAGCTATGTTTATGAACAAACACCCCATGTAATCACCTTCTAAACATTTGGTGACTCAAAAACGTCTGAGGATGGTTAGTATTTGGCAATTTGTATTCAGTTGAAATGTCTTCAAAACCTTTACATATTTTCTTTACCTATAAAGCAAGTAATACTCCTATATGTTTTTTCGCCCATGTCCTAACTTTAATGTCCTTTCTTTTAACAGTGCAACAAAATATAAGACAATTTTTGATGCACTATTTTGAAGAAATTTTAAAAGCATATAATTGCTTTTTAAAATTCCCTAATTTTGTGTAAAGAAACAGGATCTTTTCAATTAATAAAGTATTACACTCTATAAACAAAAACCCTGAGGCTCAAAACATAAATTTTTTCTTGAAATAGAACATCACAAATAGATGAAAACTTTCTAGAGAGATTAACTACACAGTTAGGGATTCATTGTCATACTGAGAGTACTAAGAAGGATCCAGAATTATTTTACATAGGATATTTACATATGAATATTCACTAAAAACTAAAAATATTTTGTAGGAGATGATTTATACTTAATGAATGAAGAGATTAAAATCATAAGAGCCAAAATATGTCAGCTGGAATGAACAAAAGAAATGCTGAATCTCCAAAGGAGTTAAAAACAGTTTTTATGTTTGGGGTTATGTTTGGGGTTATTTCAAAGGCTGATCTGAAAATTTTAATGCTTGCATTTTTTAACTTAAATGAGAACATGAATATCTAAATTTGCATTGCTGAAAAACTACCCAATTGTGACTATTTAAACTCAAATCAAAACGGAACCTTTTTTGTGTGTGTGTAAGTCAACAATTTTCTTTAAGTCTGTTGGTCTGAAATGAGCTAACAATGACCAGGTAATATATTGATCGAGGATAATTTAGCTTAAGACTCTCCTCTTCTACCCTCTCTGTCCTACCCCTCCCTGCACTGCCCACTGCACCCCCAACCCCAAATTTTCAATCTTTCCCTTTGGAAGAAGATGAACTGTCATTTTCATGTTCTCCTTAACAGGATTCATGAGAAAAGTTTCTTATTATAATTTAACATGAATGCTGACAAAATGGGAACTGATTAAGAAGGCCTAACATGAGCTAATATTCTATTTGGGGACAAAGAACTTAAGACATGACCTTGTAGTGTAGATATGTGCTTCTAGATTGTGTTGGGAGAGGAAGTGTTTTAAAACACCTTTGGAAAAGCATGACATCCAAATTGAAGAAAATTGTATGAGATAAGAAAGAGAAGAAGCAAAGAGCAAAGAAATGAATGTTTTTATCTGTAAAATCTGTTTCACAGTGAGGAAAGTAAAAGTCTTCTTTACCCAAACCCAATTTACATCATTACATATGTAAATCATTTTACCTAATTATTTTACACCATTTTAAAAAAGTGAATGGGATTATTATACTTAACAATTTCCATAAGTGACTTATGAGTTTTATTTTTAAAGCAGGAAGGTGAACAAGATGGTAATTTAGAGCTAGAACCCATTAAGCAGATGAGGTACACATTATGCATTGTCCCATTTTTAATTCCTTAAAAATGGTTTTAGTGATAGACTAGAATCAATGACATCATTATTTTTATTAACTTTAATGTGCTTTATAATCACACTTACTATTTGATATCTCTAATAAGCCTATTATATTTTATAAGTAGTCTGAACATATATTTTATATCTATTTAATAAAACTTTCTAAAGGGTTTTATGACATTTGCAGCTTTAAATCGTATTCTATAAAAGTAAACATTCCTAAAATAATCTTTTAAAGAGAAATTTGTAACAATTTCAAAAAAAACTAGTTGAGTCACTATCTCGAAAATATGAGAGGGCCGGAGCGATAGCCCAGAGGGTAGGGCGCTTGCCTTGCACGTGGCGGCTCATGCCGGCCTGGGTTCGATCCCGGCATCCCATATGGTCCCCGAGCACCGCCAGGAGTAATTCCTGAGTGCAGAGCCAGGAGGAACCCCTGAGCATTGCCGGGTGTGACCCAAAAAAAGAAAAAAAAACTAAAAAAAAAAAATAATTCCTGAGTGCAGAGCCAGGAGTAGCCCCTGAGCATTGCCGGGTGTGACCCAAAAAAAGCAAAAAAAAAAAAAAAAAAAAAGAAAATATGAGAATACTTTCTCATACATAACCAAAAGTTAAAAATATTTATGACAAATCATATGTGGGGAACATTTTGTGAGCTATTATAGCTTTATGTTTAATGACATACATTTATATGTGCATTATTCCATTTCCATGAAGCTCTGACTATAACTGTCCCTTCAAAAGTATATAAATTATGAAATTTAAAAAAAATTAATTGATAATGACATGAAAATGGATTTTGTCATTAATAAAATCAAATAGCATTCAACATTAAAATTTTAGTGCAATTAAGTTTGTT
This sequence comes from Cryptotis parvus, assembly GCA_021461705.1. Lineage (NCBI taxonomy): Eukaryota > Metazoa > Chordata > Mammalia > Eulipotyphla > Soricidae > Cryptotis > Cryptotis parvus. The sequence continues at coordinate 51,379 of JAJIBD010000510.1, forward strand.
TGTAGACACCAGCACCAAAATATTAACCTTGCGCCGGCAATAGCACTACGGGTAGGGCAATTGTGTCGCATGTCACAGACCCGATTCCATCCCGGGCATCCCATAGGGTCCCCCAAGCAATTCCAGGAGTAATTTCTGAGAGCAGACCTGGGAGTGACCCCTGAACATCGCCCCAATGTGACACCCCCACAAAGCAAAATTATAACCGGTTTACATGTTTGCATAAACAACACACATTAAGAATTGTTTGTTTGGGGATTGCACCCAGAGGAGCCGTGCTCAGACTTTCTTCTGGTTCTACTCTTTTGGATGACTCATGGTTCCAGGGACCATATGGGGTGCAGGTGCCAAAGTTTGATCCTGGGTCAACCATGCTCAAGGGAAGCTCCATACCAGATATACTATTACTGTTTCCTAAGACTATTTTTACTGTTATCAAATTTATGTATTCTAAAAACTTTAAAAAATAGGGGCCACAACGATAGCCCAGCAGGTAGGGCGTCTGCCTTGAAGGTGGCCGGCCTATGCCTGCCCGGATTCGATCCCCGGCATCCCATATGGTCCCCCGAGCACCCATTTGGTCCCCTGAGCACCGCAAGGAGTAATTCCTGAGTGCAGAGCCAGGAGAAACCCATGAGCATTGTTGTATGTGACCCAAAAAGCAAAACAATAAAAATAAATACATAAATAAATAAATAAATGAAGGAATGGATGAATAAATAAATACATAAATAATTGATGACTTGATGCAGCAGTGATGAGTTCTACCTCTCATTTTCTCTGCCTCTCTTTTGTATATCACATTATTTTTTTATTTTGTTTTGCATGTGAAGATTAGTGATATGCTGGAAAGACATAACATGGCCCTCATTCAGTCACTAACCTCTCCTCTATATTCCTCCCTTAATCAATCCTCACACTCTAATTCATTGGTGATAACTCAGTGTCGGAGGATAAACATAGGAAAGGTTAGCCCCATAAGTATGCGGTGCCTTGTTTTTTATAAATACTGCCCAGTCTTAGTACCTGAAGTTCCTTGGAATGGTGCAGCACCTGTAAAGGTTAATGAGCATAGAGACTTTCAGGCATAATGCAAATTACAGATACTACACACAGACATTTCATCGATAAACAGACGAAAGCAACATGCACACTGCAGGCACACTACAGGTGGCAATATTACTGCAGCCCCAACACTGGAATATCTTATATGTCCTGTATTCCATTGGATTGAGATATCTTTTCCAAGTACTATTTTTTTTTTATTAAGTGGAGAAATTTTTGCTTCTTCGCCTGTTTAGATTTAATTTTTTGGGTTGATTTGCAACCAGATTCTTACAGGATCATTTTGTCATTGCCATTCTCTACTTTATGAAATTAATCAATTGAATTTGACAAATGATTTGTTTTATTTGTTTTAAAGTCGGATTCACATCCTTCAAAAATATTGAGTTCACAGTTAAGGCACCTAGCTTTCATTCCATTATATAAACATCTTTACGTCTAAAATTAAATCATGCTCTTAATCTTCTATAATAAGTACTTTTATTGTATTCAGATTCTCTAGACTATTAAACAGTAAAATGGGCTTTTTTGATGTATTCATATTTCACAAATACCAAGATGTCAGGGATTCTAAAAATCCTAAATAATTTCTTTCATATCACAGTAATTGTTTTATGAGAATCATCAGGCATTAGTGTGCATGCATTAACACTCCCATCATTGCAGTGGGCCTGCAGAGAAAGAGTTCTTCCATTCCCAGATTAAATTTTAAAACAATCTCTTGCTATTCTTGTAGAACTCAAGACTAATACGGATAATCAAATTAGCATTTGTGGTTTATGTGACAAACTTCAATTGTCTTGTGACGGCATCCAAGCAAAAAATGTTTGCAAATCAAAAGTAAAGATGTGGGATTTAGATTAATTTAGTGTCTTATTTCAAACTAAGCAGGCCTTGATAGCAAATTAAATGACAAAGAGTTTACAAAGATCAAAATTGAATATATAATTCTATTTCATTTTCAAAAATCCCAAGGCCCATGTAATAAATGCTAATGAAATATGGAAACTAGAAAAAGAATGGAATATGACAGTGCATATGGAAAATGTTGGGCTTCTAATATTATGAAAATTCTGTTCAATTCAGATTGTAGTGTTTCAACTATTTATATCTCAGAGTATGTAAGTGATAATTCTTTGTATTTAACTACATCATCTTTCCACTACTAAGCTAGTCTGAGTCTAATTATTCTCAACATTTTACCATGTAAGGAAAGGTGATATCTTTCAAACATAAGTGCATGTAAACATGCCAAAGTAATTGGGTTTTCAAAAGGATGCATTTCTTATATTTTATATTACGCTATTATTTGAAGTTTTGCCTGTTTATCATATTACTGCTGTATTAATATTCTTATGTGGTAGTTCATATTTGTGAAAGTTTCCATTTGTGAAAGACATTTGTGAATGAGTCTTTTTATGCAACTCATGTTTATGTAGTTTCCAGAGGAAATCATGTTTCCATAACAATAAATCAGGCCTTATAAGATTTAATTTCCTACTTAGTTTGGTCTGATCTCAACAGTGACTGTGTGAATGACTGATGGCCATATAATGACCTCCTTAGTAATGAATTATATCCTAGTGTACAAGTAAAGCATGGACACTAATATACTCCTTAGCAATGAATTGTATCCAAGTGTACATGTAAGGCATTTTCCTTTCCTTCCTGAGAGGAATAGGTTCTAGATAATTAATATATAATGTGTACTAATATTTGATATTCTTGTTTCATATTAAATAGTTTAATTAAAATAATATTCTATGCTAATAGATAATGCTAGTGATATACTTCTTAAAAAGTAGAAATATTAGGGGCCGGAGCGATAGCCCAGTGGGTAGGGCATTTGCCTTGTATGCGGCCAGCCTATGCTGGCCGGGTTCGATCCCGGCATCCCATATGGTCCCCTGAGCACTGCCAGGAGTGATTCCTGAGTGCAGAGCCAGGAGCAACCCCTGAGCGCCGCCGGGTGTGACCCATAAAAGCAAAAAAAAAAGAGAATATTCATTTAAATGTATTTTTATACCATATACATATTTAGAGAACAATACTGCTCTTCTTATGAACAACATAATTTTAACTTTTCCTATTTTAAAACTATTCAACATAACATATATAATTCTACTAATTAAAATTTCCAAAGATAAAAATAAATGCTGTATGCCATAACTAAGTTACTTAATGATGTCCAGGGCATTAATTTAACATCCTTATATGTTTTTGAGACTTTATCTAGGTGCCCTTACAGAAAGACTCACTATCAGTAAGAAGGAAAGAAAAGAAAATTATTTTCAAGTGGAAACAGTGGCAAACTGGATACAATTTGTTGCTTATAATTTAGGTGATCTGTGATTACTCATGACATTCAGGTATGTAGATGGGCAAAATGATGAGACTGGCTCAATCATTAATATAATATGGGGGGGTCAAAGGCTTTGTAACTCTTTTTTGGGGGCTTGATAAAATGGAAGATTTGAGTAAAATAGTGGAATAGTAATTGAATAACTTTGCCCATTACAATATCAGTGTAAAATGGACTGAAGAAAGGGTTAAACTCTCAATATACAACATATGAGAAATGGAACTTTTGTGACAGTGTGAAGTATTGTGATGGGTATAAATTATTGTACCAAAGACCAAGATAATTTAAAGTGTATTCTGACTACATTAGGATAATTTTAAATTTAAGATAAGAAAAAATGAATTCTACAAAGGTCATCTTTGTCATTGTTCAACCATTTCTTCATAACGATATTATAGTCTTTTTTTTAACAGAGATCATGAAATACAGATCGCTCTACACATTCCTCAGAGAACTTGCTTTTGCTTATCTGCTACAATTTCTATAAAACATGGAATATTTTGATACTCTAAACTAGAAACAGCATCTTTGTGTGCTATAAGAATGGTTACTAATCATCTTCATGGAAAATAATAATAATTTCATTCAGAGGAATAGAGGGAATTAATTTATGAGAGGCTCAAAATGACCTTTGGGGGAAGAAAGGACAGAGATCTGAATATTAATGTAATCAGTCACTGTCATTTAAAAGAACGGGGAAAAATCAACTGATATCCGAAAGCAACTGACACACTTAAATGCCTACAGCTCAATAAAAATGAGGACTAGTAGTAAAAGGAAAATTTCAACTTTTAAAGAAGTTTATTAGGTGCATTCAAATTTTCTTCTTTTTAAGAAAAATGTTTAAGTATTTACAGTTGGAAACCATGATTTTTTTTTTTTTGGGTCACACTAGCAATGCTCAGGGGTTTCTCCTTGCTCTGCACTCAGGAATTACTCCTGGTGGTCCTGGGGGGACCATATGGGATGCCAGGGGATCGAACCCGGGCCGGAACTGGCCGGCCGCAAGGCAAACACCCTACCCGCTGGGCTATCGCTCGCCCCATAAACCATGACTTTTTAAGGCAATTTTCACATAGCAACAAGTTTTTGTTTAAGAAGGCTATATCATAATTGCTATGACAAGTTTTCTAGACAGTAATTGGAGCCTTTTTTTTTAATTTTGACAGACATGGTTGGACACTTGCAGATTACTCGTCTGCCATTATTTTTCTTTTAAAACTAAGTAAAAACATAAATAATACAGTGAGGTGACAATATAGTGGTACAATAGTAATATTATGTAGTCCAAACCTTCCTTTTATAAATGAACACACTGCTGCCCAAAATAACAGTATCTCTTTTCAAGGTCATACCATTTGCAGTTAAGTCAGGATTAAATCACACTTTACAAATTCTTAAATTTGGGGATTGTGTTTACAACCTGAGGATAAAAGTCATATTCTTCATATCCACTAGTTAGAGAACATCAACTAAAAGTTGATGAAATTCAACTCTGTTATATGTGCAACATCTATATACACATTTTTGCTTCACCTCAATACCGATTAAAAGATTATGGATTTCACTGATTTTTCAGATGACGTAAGGGAAAAGATAGATTGTTGAGATCAGAAAGAGATTAGGTTCATCCATTGCAAGGTCACTATCAAACACAGAATTAGTATTGCCTAGTCATCTTATTTTTATTTTACCTCATATTGAATTATATAAATATAAGACCTGATCCACCTAAAATATGCCCTTTTTAAAATGATAAGGGTGGTGATTTACATACAATGCTTCCTCAACAAGAATCCAAATACAATAAATGATTTTCTACACTTGGGGTGAAGATCACCTAAAAGAGGAATTCCTTTTCACAGATACTTACATTCTTTAAGGTTGGGTTTCTTTTACTGTCTGAGAGCGGTGTTTTATTTGGATTTTACATGCCTTAGCCACATTCTGCTTGGATTACCTTATTGTTAATGGATTTCTTTCCTGTTAACTTAAAAATATCATTGCCATAGAAAGCTGCAAACTGGCTGACCTTAGAGATGACTCATACAGACCCACAAATAACGTTTGGAATTAAGTTTTGGCTTTTAATTTTTCCCTTGAAATAATTTGAACAGTTTAATTTTGTTGTCTTTGGTTTGAATCATCAATAATCTTTTATTAATGAACATAGAATCACACCCTTTTAAGATTGGTTTTAAAAGATGTGTAGCATTAATGAATCCTACTCCTTCATGTATATAAGAAATTGAATGTCTTATAAATAAAAATGTGTAAAAAGACAGTTAAGGAATGAGAACTTTAAGATGAAATCTAGAATTTCTAATGCAGCTTTCCTTCTTTATGTTGTCACAATAGCAGCGCCAGGTACAAACTCCACTGGCAAAAAATCTCACATGCTTGAAATGAGAAACAAAGGCTAGTCTTCCTCCAAAAATGACTCTTTGGAGAATTTTCTGTTTCAGTGGAGTCTTAAGTTATGATGCAAATTTTGTATTAAAACTAATCTCTTCATATTGCTCCCAGCCATTGGTTCATCTTGATCTATCTCACCCAATAAGTATCTAGTGTTTGTTTTTACTATTGTATTAATTAATATATTTGAATTAGAGTTTTTTTTCTGACTCTGCAAACAACAGACATATTTGTTTCTTTTTTTTTTTTTCTAAGTCATCAATCTAAGTATACTCTAGTAGTAGAAGAAATTACGGGTGTAAGAAATGTCTTAGCATAGGCAGTCTCATGAATATACTACAGAGTAAAGTGGACTGTTTTTTGTTAAACCCACACAAGGCTTTCTTTAACTTACTGGTGCGGGACACTATGACAACACTCAGTATCAATAGACAAATGGAAATATACGGTTACAGTGCTATTATTAGTATTTATAACAGCTCTAGTGCTCTTGATAAATGAAGCCACATTAATTAGTTTCAGGATCTTATTCTCACTATGGCATATCCACTAGCACTTTGAAACGTGCAATTAAAATCTTTCAAAATGTCACTTACGTTTCCATTCTACAAGAAATGCATACTGATTATGGCCACTTGATTTGTACAGGGACATGTTAATTTAGAAACTAAAGAATGAAACATTTCGGGAGGTTAAGGAACCTCTCCTACAATCACAATAAATCGGTCAAAAGTAAAACCAAAACTCACTGTGCAAATATAAACCATACTTTTTCTCTAACATAATGCACTTCTGTATTCAAAAGTTCAATGCTCATATGTAAGCTTTCCTTGCTTATAAAGTGAGTTAGAATTTTAGATGGCAGCCAGTAAAAGTACAATTTTTAATGTTACATGAGTCAGATTACTTATTTTTTAGATAGCTCAGTTTAAGATAAATGTAGAATATCACATACATATTAACTTCAAAAGAAATCCCCATATTACCTTAAAGTTTTAGGAGTAATTTTATTTTTTTTCCAGTGAATGCTGCAGGTCCTTTGTTTCATACTATGCTTTCTTTATATTGATTTTTTCACATGAAAAGTAAACTTTATTATAAATAAGAAAATATAATGTTAATAAATAACTTGCTGGATGTGAGCATTATATAAATATTTGTGTATGCATAATATGCTTGGAAATGTTTTGTCCAAATTACTTTGCAATTATAACTCTGACTTGGCTTCCTAAATAGAAGCACATTTACCACAAATCTTTAACAAAAGTCAGGAGATTATTGAGCATGCATAGAGGCATGTTACAGACATTCTCTGACAATGTTAAATTAAAGCCTATGTCATATAAACAGTAACTTCCAATTGCAGTTATTTAATGTTTACAACATTGAATTTTTTGTCAAATATTTAGTACACTCGCTAAGTAATAGTAGAAAATGTGTAAATTTCTGAAACCTATGGGACTGTTCTAGGTGCTATCAGAACATAACTCGTGTTTTGCTGTCTTAGGGATATGAAGGTGTGAAGGACAGTAGAAAAGAGGACATCCAGTTAAATGTAGATTAGGCTATTTTAAATATAACTGAAGAGGTATCTTAAAATAAAACAAGAACATGTGAAAGCTTTACTATACTTCTCAAGCCAACCTTAATAGTGGCAGTAGTCTCCTCTATGCTCTATTGTACAACACTCGCCAACCATTTCTTATCTCAGAGACTACACGAGTCATAAAGGATACACAACCCAAGATGTTCAAATAAGCCTTCCCATGACAAATCATTGTGCATGCGGATAACTTTAAGTTAATGTCAACTGAGGTCATAGAAACATGAAAATTGTTGACCACTTCCTTAACTACCTAATTGAATGAAAATTGAAAGCCTTACCTAGATTCAACGTTTTGTTTAATAAAAGGAAATAGTCCTTCTGTTGGGGGGAGACCTATTTCAATGGCAAAGCTAAGATTTAATTATACAGTGAATCTAGTCTTCATTATATGAGTCACTGTCTCCTCACCATGTGACTCACTTCCTTTCTCATCAAGCCTTAAGTCTTTATATTATGACCTGCTCTTTTTACCTTTGCTTTGAAAAAAATTTGAGCTAATTTACAAAGTTTCAGTGAATATAAGTTTCAATGTTTCATTGTCCCCTAAGATTTACCCACAGCACAACCTCTACCATAGTACCTAACGCATTCTTCTTTTTTAGGAGAGGGAGGGTTTTTCATACATGATTAAATGATGATGTTCTAGTCTGGTTTCAGAAACATCAGGGCATGTCCGTGATGCATGGTGCTCTCCAAGGTGATAGCTAGAGCTCTGGGGGGCTAAACCAGGGTAACAAACAGGTTAGGAAAAATCCATCACCCTCTGTGCTATCTCCATGAACCATCTCACACATTCTTTGTGTCAGATGAACATCTGATTTTTGTCTCAGTGGCTTTAGAATTTACATTTATGTGGATTAGTTTTATAGATACAATTATATTTGCTTTTCTTTTTTCTCTCTACATAGATGATGTTCATTTAATTTGGTCATTCAATCCCAGAAGAATTTAAAGGGGTACAGCTACATTTCATCTCTACCTCTCTGACTAAAACAGAGATAAAGCAGAGCCTGATCCATAAGATGAAACTATTAAAGACATGAATTCTGCAGGGGCCGGAGCGATAGCCCAGCGGGTAGGGCGTTTGCCTTGCATGCAGCAGGCCCATGCCGGCCCGGGTTCGATCCCGGCATCCCATATGGTCCCCGAGCACCGCCAGGAGTGACTCCTGAGTGCAGAGCCAGGAGAAACCTCTGAGCATTGCTGGGTGTGGCCCAAAAAGCAAAAAAAAAAAAACAAAAAAAAGACATGAATTCTGACTTTCTCTGTAGTAGTAGGAAACGAATAACTGAACACTAAAGATAAGAAAACCTAGTGATACACAGAACAAGGTATTTTTATATCTGATGAATTTTGGCACCAGAAAACTTTACATAAAGGTGAAGGTCAAGATGATGGGTGAAAATGGAAGCTTTCATTATTTTTGATGCTGCATTATAATGAATAAACTGATATATTCTATTAATTTAAAGTAGGCTCTTTGAAGAGCTTGTACTCAAATGAAAGATATGGGATTTTTATTGTCTAAATTTGGTTATATTTCTAATAAAATATTAGCATCAACTTTGGTCCGCAAGGCTGCAGAGTTCAATGTGAGACAGTAATTTATAAAAAAATGTGATTTTTTTTCTATTGTAGCTCAAAGCCTCCTGTATTATCCATCAACTTCATTTCCCTTATAACAAAATCTGTCATAAATCTAGGCATTGAAAATGAAATATGTTTCCCAACAATAATCTACTCTCAATAAACATAATCATGTCTTCAACTGGCATGCTACCGTATAGTGGCATGAAAAAATAATTCGCAGATAAATTATTGAACTTGGTAGATGAAGATGATATTAATAAGAATCCACTAGAAGGAAAATGAGGTATGAAAAAGGTTTACCTGACTTTTAATTTTGACTCCCGAATGTTCATGTTTGGCTTCATTTTGTGTCTGTCAGTATCTGTTATTTAAGCAGGAAAGGAAAGGCTATGCTTCTTCCTATTCTCAAGGAAAAAATATCTGGAGCTTCCACATCTCAGCTTTAATAATTATCTGTGAGTTGCATATTATCATGATTTTGATAGTCTGGTACTTAGAATATGTGTTTTGTTACCAGAAATCTCTAGTGTAAACAGACACGTTAAACAGGTTTATATCTAATGTTTTTTCTGATAGAAAATTTTAAATAAATATTGATAACCTATATTATCTTTAAGCACAAAAAAGCTTTAGCATCAATTTGAGAAAGCAAAGAAATTACAAGTCTGTTTTTCCTCAAGACTTTAATGGCATTAGTCTAATAGTTCAATAAAGGTCAGCAAATAGAAGCACCGTTGTGATAACTATTCAAATCACTGTGGCAAAAATTTTCTTTCATAGAAATGTTCCCCAAAAAACAGGGTGGGGGCCATGATACCATATCAACACAGAGGAAAATAAATGCCACAAGACTAAGGGTTACAAACAAAAACTTGCTAGAACACAACAGATGAAGCAGTTTGTATGGAATGTGCATTTGCTATGGAAAAACAGGTCCAACAAGTACTGAGAACATAATTCATTTTATGCATGTTGCAGCCAGATACTGGAAAAGACTTGAAGTAACCATGTCTTCTCCACTTTCTAAGTGTTTCTGATTTCACTTTGCATTGAGGCATATTCAGGTCCAGTATAAGTAATCAGTACCTGAAGAGAAGCTAAAGGTTAAAGTTCATTTCCTTATGAAAAAGGCCCCGTTTCAATCCACAGCACGGCATGGTCCCTATTCCAAGTACGGTGGGGTACAGTAAGCCTGAGCAGAAAACTGTCAGGCCCAACTATCAGTCTCACATCACTGTGACTAATCACTGAGTCCCTACCATCCTTGCAAAAGAGATTTTTATGAAGAAAAAAAAAACTAACAATATCACAATTGAAAACCCACGCATAATTGAGTCTTGAATTACAGACTTAGGCTCTTGCTTAGCGTATTGTGCAAGCCAGAAAAGTAATGCTTGAGTGCACTGGTGGAGGGATGGGTGCTGTAACACTGTATGACTGAAACCCAATCATGAACAGCTTTGTAGTGGTCTAGCAAATGGTGATATAAGAAAAACTTTAAACAAAGTATTGCTTGAGACTGACAACCTTTTCTTGTGTGACTTGAAAAGTACATACTTTCTGTTACCTAATTTTGTTGATAAGACAAAACTCTTAAAACCTGACTGAAGTCTCCAACACAGATCACTTAGTTATTAATTCCTATCTTTGATACATAAAAATATATTTAAATATCACTGTATCACTGTATTCCTGTTCATCATTGATTTGCTCTATTGGGCACCAGTAACATCTCTATATGTCCTGTCTCATGCTAGTAGAGCCCAAGGGCATCTACTTGATCCAAGAACATAAAGAGACTCAAACCATTCCATCAGGTCATGGGAATAAGGTCTATAATTGTTACTGGTATTTGCATATATATATATGTATAATATATATATTATATATAATATATATTATCTATCAAATATTATCAATCTATCCATCCATCCATCCATCTATCTATCTATCTATCATTTTGCTTTCTGGGTCACAACTGGCAATTCTCAGGGCTCAGGGGTTACTCCTGGATCTGCACTCAGGAATTACTACTGGAGGTACTCGAGGGACCATTTGGGATACCAAGGATTGACCAGGGGTCAGCCACCTGCAAGGCAAACTAACTCCCCACTGCACTATAGCTCTGGCCTCTAATATTTTCTTATTTGCTAAATTAATCCTCATATTTAATGTTTTCTTATTTAGTAAATTCTCAGTCAAAGGTTCAAGATTCTATTTCAGACAGTGCCAAAATTCTTCTTGAGAAATCCTCTAAGGATAACTATTTTTTTTGGGTCACAACTGGCATTGCTTAGGGGTTACTCTTGGCTCTGCACTCAAATTGCTCCTGGCGGTGCTCAGGGGACCATATGGGATGCCGGATGCCAGGGATCTAACCTGGGTCTGGCCTCATGCAAGGCAAAAACTCTACCCGCTGGACTATTGCTCTGGCCCCTAAGGCTTACTAATTTTGATGACTCACTAATCTTTCCTTACTCAAAAAAAATCCCTAGTAACTTGATGACCCCCTATGATTAGACACAATTTATTTTATTGTTTCATTTATTAACTAAAATATTTTCTTAATATCTAATAAAATTTATCTTTTGATACACATGAATGCCTTGCCATTACCTTCCCTTTATTTGATCTCAGTGGAAACTGTATTTTTACCAAAAAGTGAGATATTTCCTGAACTTTCAGCATTCATATATAATATACTAGTTAATCACACATTTATCACAGTTATTGCTAAAGACAAAAGTTTACATAGAAATGTTCAAACATTCACAAAATTTTGATAGATACTTTAAACCATACAAGTTTGAAATTATATTACTAAGGGATTTTCTACTTACTTTTATAGATGATAAAATCAATTCAGAAGTAGTTTAAATAGTTTTCCTGTGCTTCCCCAGTTAAAGGTTTGATCATAGGTGAATGTTAACTAAATTATGCTTTTCTAACAAAGACCAATATTTCCCAGCACATACAAAATTGTCATTAAAAACATTAAAAAGCTTATTTACATATTTGATGGAAAGCTGTATGAATTGCCAAAGACAATTCTTGCCAAAGACAAGAATAAGATTATACTTATCATTAAAAAACTTGAATACTAAACTTAAGTATTCAATAAAGATAATATGAAACATATTTGGAAAAAATTGGTGACATAATTATTTTATTTTATATGTGAGAAATCAAGTCTTTAAAAGAAAAATAATGTTGTCCCAAATTGTTTAAAATTCTAGAATTAGAACCTAAACTGAAAACCAGATTGAAAAGCAGATCTCTTGGTAAGTAATAGTCTGATGATTTTAAAGTGCAGTTTTTTTATTTGAATGATTAGTCAGGACCCTATTAAAGTTTTCACAAAAGTTTCCTTAATACAAATGAGCCAGGCATAAAGCATTTTGCTCACCTAACATAATGGTCCTTTGAATGAGTGGAGCTCATAAAATATGAACAATCAGCATAGAAACTTCAGGTACGCAAAAAAAAAAAGCTAGAATGTTTAAGATTTCTGTGATGATAGGATAAATATGCAGTGGACTCCATTTTGTGGCTTACATATTAAATGGTTTCATTCATTCAAAAAATGATCAAAGAACTTTCAAGAAGGAAAAGAAAATTACTCAGTTTTGAATACATTAAAAACAACAGACACTGCCTACACCAGGCCAGAGATAAAATGGTCACTGGAGAGGAGTTCATTGTTTTTCTTCTGTAAGAAAATATTCTAATAAATCTATTCTTATTTAACAATGAGGGCTTTTGCTTTAATTCTTAGAGACCTGAGATTTAAAAATAGGCAAAAAGCCTTGTCATTGGCAAACAAGATTTCCCCCACACAGTTGTTTAGTGTCTTTTCTTTAGTACTTTATATTGAAAGGAGAATCTCTCCTGGAGGAATTCCAATTTAGTTCAAACCTGAGATTGGGGGATTCAATTTTGGAGATTTCAGCGACGAAAGCCCACTGAAATTGTGATTTGCATTTGTTAACCAAATCCTAATTGTGAAAAGATGGATATTTCTGAATAACAGCATTGTGAGGTTTGTGAATTCTTTCAAAAAGAAAGCAAATGCTCACCTGACTAGGGAGCGATTTACCAGGACCCAGTGGGATAAAGACATAATGGAGATGCCGCAGGGAGCTGCAGCTAGAGACCAACGCACAGCCTGGGTGCACTGAAGTTTCTACTCAGTCTAAATAGATTCAAAGGAAGAAATGTGGCAGCCTGAGCGGACCAGCTTTAACCTTCACAAACAATGGTCATTGATAAATTTTTAAATACTTGCATTTTAAAGTTAAAGGACTTTCATTTTTTAGACCTATATGGCATGAGAAGTCAATAAATTCTCTTTGTCTTTCAGAGTATGAAAGAGTGTTCAGGTGCTAAGGATGTATGAATAGGCAATGAAACAAAGTGAGATTAGGGAAGCTCCTATTACTTGCTTTGTACTATATTATCATTGATAATATAATGGATCTTTTGAACACTTAGAAAAACAGATTTAGAAATATTTCCATGAGCGGGGCCGGAGGCGATAGCCCAGCGGGTAGGGCGTTTGCCTTGCAAGTGGCCAGCCCATGCCGGCCCGGGTTCGATCCCCGGCATCCCATATGGTCCCCGAGCACCGCCAGGAGTGATTCCTGAGTGCAGAGCCAGGAGGAACCCCTGAGCATTGCCGGGTGTGACCCAAAAAGCAAAAAAAAAAAAAAAAAAATATTTCCATGAGCATATGGGTTCTTATTTATTGATGATTTTCCATGTGTCAAGGACAGAATTCTATTTAGATTAATACTGAAGAAAGGAAATGATTTTGATGACTTAGGGAGACTATATTATTTTTAGAATAAGAATAAATTCTCTCTAGTTTTTTTTTTAAATCATTGTTTGAGGAGCTTGACACATCAAAATTTAAGGAAAATTCAGTCATTCCAAAGTTCTGGAGTTCTCTCCAGTTGACAGAGAACCAATTTTTTAGCTTTTAGACAGTCAAAAGCTAAAAAATCTGTAGTTATTTCCTTGGTATTTTAGAGAGAGAATACTTAGGTTATGAATAGTCTAAAAGAAGTAAGGAAAAAATATATAGGTTAATAAAGAGGCTCTTCTTGTAATTCCAAGCCCAACTAACCTCTTCACACCTTCCCCTCCTATTGCTACACTTTTGCAGAATAACAACTGTAAATTAACATTTACATCAGTATAATCTAGAATTTTTTAAATGGTGACTACTTTTATTAAACATATCGGGGCAATTTAGACTATTGAACAGAATTTCACTTTCCAAGGAAGGTTATAAATACTACCTTCCCTACTTAATTTATCCTGGCACTCCTGGATATTTTGGTTAATTATCAGAAATTAGCTTAAGGGAATGATAAATCTTTTTTCTTAGCCAACACACAACTGGTAGTTTCGAGTTAGTCCAGTCCCATGACATCTTCCACTATTTCTTATCATTATCATGAAAAATGGGAGGCTTATAGTGGTGAAAGTTTCTATTATCCAATTTAGTTCATTAAGTACTTAATGTTTAGTTATGAAATGATGCATACTTCAATTAAAGGGGAAAATATTCTTTCATATTTAGCAAGAAAGTACTAAAAGTTTGGGCAGAACTTCTAGGTTATTTTTGTTATTTTTTTCTAGGCCATCAAAGCAGTAGCTCTAAAAAATAAGAAACTCACATTTAAAAAAAAATAAAAGCAATAGAGAAAACAACAACAACTAAAAAATCAGCCATGACTGGATTTCATCAACAAAAATTTGAGTGGAACTTTGGAAGGAGAAATAGAAACACTTCTCAGACTGATTTTCATTAGTTCTAACGTGCAGTTCCATAGATTTGGGTAAAAGTCTCAGGTATCTACCCTAGTTCTATACCTCTCACCACTGCTAACATTTTATCTTGCCATGAGAGTTCGCTAACAATTGAATAAAACTTGCCTTTTTGTGAAAGAAGGAAATAAAATTATATAAATAAGAGAGATAAAATTCCCCTGAAATGTTTAGACTATACATACATATGGTTTATATATATGTATACATATATAATTTTTAAATGAAAGTAACTTAACTCATTTTGGAAACTTATTTTTAGGTAAAAGTGAGATCTATTACAATGAAAACTAATAATATATCTTTTCTTAATACATACTAAATACAATACAATGGAATTTGCTTTATAAGAAGAAAAAGGAGAAATAAAAAGAGCAAATTGGAGACTTTGACCTCTAGAACCCCAACAGTCCCTTGCATATCCTGTGGGGCAATTCTATCCCATGCTTACCTTGTCTGACCCACTTTCCTGCGGTTGTCAGAAACAACAATTTTTCATTTGCTATATTAGAATAATATAAATACTGACCCTTATTCCCCTTGCATGTCAAAATTATCATTTTTCCTTTGCAATGTGGCTAAAACAACCTAAATACCATGACACTTTTTATATAAGAACCTCAGCATTTCTTCCTTATATTCCAAGGAAACTTCTTGAGTAGATTGCCTGGAAGAACTTGATTTTATTCTAATACCGATCTGAATTCATGTATTTATTTTTTCAGTCACAATTTCTAATTACTTCCCAAACATGCTACTTTTTCTGAGCTCCCCTCAATCAATGCATAACTTATCCAAAATTTGTTTAATTCAGAGATTCAGTATGCTTATTGAACTTCTATAATTTCTTTCATCTCTCAACACTTGTAATCTTGATGATTATTTTTCAAGCAGACACCTAGTGGCAAATTTGTGTTGAGTTTCACTCACGCCAACATTAGTTTCTAATGCATTTTAGGGATGTTCTTCTAATTTATATTGGATTTATATGGATATTATATTTCTTCCATTGCATTATCATAGGAAAGATCATCATTTCTCACTTTTCTTCTTACTGCATTATTTGTTTCACTTCTAGGATGAATCCTAGATAAATTGCAGGAATGGAATGGTTCCCAGCTAAAAGAAACAAACCTAATGGCAAAAGGTAACAAGCAAGACCTTTGAATTAGTGTATTGCATTATGAGCAGAAGTTTACATCATCTATCTCAATGGGGGTGTAGTCGGGTGGAGTTCAGTTAAGATGTGCCAACCTGATTGTACCTAAGCAATTATATATCATGATAGGTGGTATGATGCTGGGGTGTGGGTGTGGTATGATGTTGCCACTGATTTTATGGGCAAAGTAAGATCTGTTAAGGGTAACTATGTCTTAGAAATAATTTGTTTGTTCTATAGAGGAAAATTACCTTTAAAACATTGGATGTTGATTATGTTCCATGTTATATTATCATGTGTTCATGTGAAGACCTGTCAAAAGATGTTGTATCAGAACATGGATCTCTGAACCTTTGATTGAAAGGGATTTTAATGGGTCACTTTAGACATATCTTTTGTTCAGGATGATGGTGGTCTCCATATTTCTCTCCTAAAATTGCCATCTTAAATGTGAAACAAACTTAGAATTGAAATGCCGTCGAACAAAAACATATGCCAAAATAAGTGTGAGAGCATAGGCGACAGGTTCATAATCAAAAGAAAATGTTTTCAAGTCGCCATAACTGCCTATGAATTTTAAGAATTGTAGATGAAATATTGATATCACTATTAAGAATAAATAAACCCTTTCTATTTTATAACAAAAATTCTGACAATTAAAGATAGTTTTTCCTTTAAATATTAAAAAAGAAAAATGGCATAACTAATATCTACTCTCACAAAAAGTTCAGTTTCTTAGACACCCCATAGTGTTAAGCAAATTAACAATTAATCGCATTAATATTTTACTATTTAGATTACTTTTTATAACTTCTTATTTTAATCTAATATACTTTTATTTTTCCAGGAGGAGAGCATGGTTACCGTGGCTTTTACTGGTCTTTCACTGAAAGGAATTAAAGTGACCAGAAGTGCATTTCATTCTATGTTTTGGGTAAAAGTGTTTGAAAATCATTGGCAAGAGCTGTTTGTGAGTATTTATGTGTTTGTTTGTGTGTGTGTCTGAGTGTGATGGGGTGGGGACTGTAGGAGAGAAAGACTCTGATTCAAGAATGGAAGTCTACAATTTTTATAGAGTTATTTTGATTCAGAGAGATATTCTAGCTTAAAAACATTGCTTATATTTATTGTAGTTGCTAAGTCAGAATTATTCAACCACAATTAACTGGGGTATTTCAGAGGAATAAACAAACTTTTCTAAACTAGATTTACATAACCCCAGAGTAGGTGTTTGGGTATTTTTTTCCTATTGATTTGCTGACAAAATTCAGAATGATTGGAGACTTGCTTTAGGTCTAAATGAGAATGTTATTTAATTTTACATTAGAATTGTGCTAAGCAAAAAAAAAAAAAAAAAAAAAAACAGCAACTACAACCCCAACTAGTCTTTTCTTAGAATAACATGATTGCTACATATGTGTTTAGTTGTAAAAGCAAATTATGCAATTGTTTTATAAACCTAAACTTTCCTTAATATTTAAACCTAGTTCACCTTTCAAACTTTTGTCTCTAAATTATCTTGCAGGGACTTTGTTATATTTCTGATTCTGACAATATGTATATGAAAACTTTTCTGTACTTGGATAAATGATTTATTCTCAGGAAACATATGCCTTCTTGATGTTTAGCTACAGACAAGATTATCATTGAGCCTAGACCCAAAAGTGACACTTGTGATCAAATTTAATCTAGACTTTTTTTTTTTTATTTTTAATTTTACAATACAAAGATATACAATAAAAAGTCATATTTGGGTTTGGCAACGTGTAACACCCACCCGCCACCATGCCCACCCCACAGCCCGTCCCTCCCCCTCCCCCGCCCTCCTCCTGGCAGGTTCTTTATTTCTTTCCGCCTTCTTTCCTTTTCCTTCCTCTCGACATGGATTACAAACATACTTAAAGGGTTGTCAGTGTATCCTTTTGCTCTTTTAATGCTCAGTTCTGGTGGCTTAGTACCCCAATGTTAGCACCTGTTCCATTTTCTTTACCAGCCTCTGACTCCCTTTGATCCCTGGACCTCCTGATGTATGTTTCACTTCCTTGGTATTGTACTATAGTACCTTTGCATAAATGCAGTCATTCTTAACTTCTCTCTCCTTGCTGAATTCCCACTAATCTTCCCCCACATTTCATGGCCTCCACCCCCCCACCAATGAGCCCCCCCCCCCCACCCACTTTCTTTGGCTGTTCTCTTCTCCCTTGTTCTTCTTAAGCTCTCCTATCTGACTCTCTTTCCCTATATTGGACTTAACCCCCCCCACCCCCCCAGTGTGTGCCCCCATCTTCTTTCCCCGTCGCATGCAAGCCTAGGAGTATACCATTTGACAATGTTGATTCTCCCCCCATGACAGGATTGTTTCCTCTTTTCCCTTTATCTCTTGGACAGTGTCTTGTAGTTTTCTTTTACAGGTCCTACACACTTGGGTAAGTTGCCTGTTTTTTTCTGTGCATTGTATGTTGTTTCCTTAATATCCCTCTCTCTTTTTGTATATAGGAAGCCCCGCTTTTGTTGATTTTGTATCCGCCACCACTATATGTGCATGAAGAATTTGAAGCTTTGGAAGATAAAACAATTTTTGCCTCTTTGTCTACCAATGCATGGACATGTATAACATAATTGTCAGTATCTGAATTTTTCAAATCATTTATTATGTAACACATTTTTAGACAATCTGCAGCTACTGAAAATGATCAAATTCCACTCTCCCCTGGCCAACCTGCCTAACAGCAATATGTACTTTATACTGGCATTGACTGACTCATATACTTAGGAAAGCAAATACTTCCTTTTTGTTTCTCTAAAAACAAAATGTTTTCTTTTCCTCTAAAAATAATGGTGCAGCAAAAGAATGCCTTGAAGTTAAAAGGTATCATTCAATTTATGTGTAATTTTTTTCTAGCAGAAAGCAAAACTACCACTTTTTGGTAGTCACAATTCTCTGTGGTGCAATTTATGATAAATTTCTAAATCATAATAGGATTTATGATTTCAGAGTTCTGATGAATATAGCACCATTTATTCATCTAGTGCTTAGTATGTGCCAGATAATATATGTATGGAATGTGTGTGACCAGCATAATGTTTGCTTAACAAAAGGGATTTAGACCACTATCTGACTGCCAGGTAAGTTAGTGGGTAGTTGAGGTGAAAGAAATAACTCAGACTTGCTTTACTTTCACATAAGATGAGTACATAAAAAGACGTTGAGTGCACCTGATTCATAGAGCAAATGTCTTACACACAGGAATGATTGATTAAAAGTAGTCTTTATTTTAAAGTGCTGCATAACTAACCATCTAAAGAGATGCTCAGTAAGACCATCTAAGTGTCTAAGCACAGAAGAGATTTGAACATGGTTCTGTTTTACTGCAAAGTCCACAATTTTAGTCATTGTTTATATATAGAGCCAGAAAAAGGGAGTGGGAGAGCCCCCAGGAAGCAGTGTGCACCTAACCTATACAAGGTCCTTTGTTTCATTCCCAACAATAAGCTCCAAGTAGCACTCAGTACAGACCTGAGGACCCTTGGGAAGCCCCTATAAAAGCAAACAATAATAAGAGAAAAAAAGAAATGAAATTCTACCTATTATAAATCACAGAGGCGCATTTTTTTCATTAAGAATATAAAAACAGAAATTTTGCTTGACACTCATAAATAAAATAATTTGTTTTAATATGAGTTTTCAGCTACTAGTCTCCCCCTTATCTTACTCTTTATCTGATCTTTGAAACAGTCTCCTATCTCCCAGCCTTAAATGTCGGACAGTGTTCTAGAAACTAAGATGTAGTCTTGCAAATTTGAACCGACTTCATCACTACCGTTCTAATTGTTTCTGACTTCTCTGAAGATGCCTGACACAAAACAAATGATGTTTCCTTTGGTTTTACTAACATACTATTAAATTGCTCCCGATGTGTTCTTCAGCTCATGAAGGAGCTCAACAGAACAGAATTGACACTATTCCTGGAAATATTTAGAAAAACAATTAAACAGGGATTAGAGATTCAGTACAGAAGGTAGGGCTCTTGTCCTGCACCTGGCCATCCTTGCCATCTCCGGCACCCTGTTTGATCCCCAGAACTTCACTGGGAGGGATCTCTGAGTGCAGACGCAAGAGAAAGCCCTGAAAACCTGGATGTGTCCCACCCCCCCACTCTTCCAAAAGAAGAAAAAAGAAATAAAGAAATTGGAAGGAAACCAACATTTTTCTTTTTTATTTTTTTTCTTGTCTAGGGGTTTGTTACACAGATGTGTTAGTTCCGGTTCAAGGAAAGAATTATGAACAGCATGTTTTAAAATGTCCAGGGATTCTTTATGTGCTGTATAGTCGACATTACAAATATTTATCAAACTGGTACAGCAAAGGCATGGGCCATTCAGAATGGATACCGGCCGGAACAACACTATTAAGTCTATACTCTGTATTCGGACTGGAGCCAGCCCTGTCTATAGAACTGACATGACTTTATTCCTACCACAGAGCTTTAAACCAAACATGCTCTCAGCAAATAGTCTCTAACTGTAGTACATGTGAAGTGTTCTAAAAAGGAAGGAGAGGCTATCATTTTATGCAGGATCCTGAAGCTATTATACAAGCTCATATGCAGAAATAATACTTGATGGCATTAATGTTTAAAAAAAGGGGCCTACCTGGGGCCGGGAGCGATAGCCCAGCCGGTAGGGCGTTTGTTTTGCACGCTGGCCGGCCCATGCCGGCCTGTGTTCGATCCCCGACATCCCATATGGTCCCCGAGCACCGCCAGGAGTAATTCCTGAGTGCAGAGCCAGGAGAAACCCCTGAGCACTACCAGGTGTGACCCAAAAAGAAAAAAAAAAGGAGCCTACCTAAAAATGCAGAGAGAGAAAATACATAAGGCAAGGACAACACAGAGAGAGATGTTCATACTTGCTTAAGAAACTCACTTTTTTAAATGTCACTGTCAACTGTTATATGCATCTCATTTTTTTCACCTTTAAATGACACTTATTTTAACTCAGGTTATGTTTCTGCTGGCCTGGAAACATACAAACTAATAACATCTAGGCAGTTATTTACTAAAGTTGAATTCAAAATTATTGGCAAAAGAATTAAATCAATTTAAAAAAACTGATTACAAAGAGTTCTAAGTGGAACAAAAAGAAACAATTATGAGTAGAGAGCTAAGAGAGAACTCTTTGAGTCGGTTTATTTGAGAAGCTAAGGAAGAGATGCAGGGTCATTCTGCTTCTGGTATTCTTGAGAACCTCCATTTCTTACAATGTCTTTCTGTTTCTTGTACTACACGCAGCTGTGTTATCAGCTAACTCTTGGCAGCATACAGGGGAGTCACTGCTGAGAGTGGAACTGAGGTCTGTGCCTTAGGTGAGTGTGGGATCTTAAGGTCTGTTAAGACAGTTGAGGCCACGGTTCTGAACCTCACCAAGACTATAAATAGGGGCCCCAGGAGAGCATCTTGGGGAGCTTCTGGACTAAGAGAGCAGCGGCATCTGGTGCCTGGCCAGCGCCTAGGCCATGGCGCCTGGTGCCTGAGTCAGATGGCCAGCACCAGGAAGGATTAGCTGTTCCTGATGCCTAGGCCTGAGGCTCAGCACCAGAGCCACAAGGCCTGGTGCCTGAGCCCGGGGCTGGCATCAAAGTTACAGGGCTACAGGGTTCAGGGCTTCTGAGAATTAGGAACACTGGCAGTAGGAGGAATTCAAAGACTTAGGGACTCAGTGACACCAGACATGGTAGCAAAAGATGAAACAAGGTAATTAGGGGAAATAGATAGGGACATGGCTGAGGAGTTCAGAGGAAAGAAACTCTGAAGAGAAAAGTCCTGAGCTAAAAGAACCTAAGGAATAGGTCCTGACAGGAGCTGTTCTGGGAGAGGAACAGAAGTATCAAAGCGTTTATAGGACAGGAGCCTTGAAGAAAGGCCCCCAGAAGTGAGAGGCCCTGATGAGAGGAGCCCACTCAGAACCCCAAAGAGAGCAGCCTGCAGGAGAACCGGAGGAGAGGCACCTACACAGAACCCCCAAAGCGAGAGCAGCCTGCAGGAGAAACTCCCAGGAGAGGCAGAGGTCCTGGAGAGAACCCTGCAGAGAGCAAGCAAGAGAAACACAAAATAACATTAAAGAATAACATTGTTCAGGCTTGTTCCTTATTCAGCCACAGGTCAGGGGATACAGCATAGGCCCGGAACACACCCAGTGCCCTAAGGGACAGTGAGTAATGCTGGGGACCAGCTAGGCCAGAGCATCTGTTATCATGCTCACCCCTGACCCTCAAGCAATGTTAAGGCTACAGAATCCATAGGAGGTCATTTGAGCTTTGGGGCGGCATCCCTGAGGGGGAGCCAAAAATCCCCCTTACAATATGGTTATTTTTATGCCTTAACAGGTGAGTGCCTTAACCTCTTCGCCTCCCCCTCTCTGGTCCCCCCGCGTTTCTTATCATTTTCCTTTGCCATAAAGTATTTTCTGTATATTCATGGTCACCTTTTTCATGCCAGTTTTGTGCTGTTCTTTTCTCTGAACGTTGGATTTGTATAGTCAAGGACAGGTTTGGTTAGCTGTGTCTCTTCCTATAGGCTAAGAGTAGTTAGAACACAATGACAACACAGCAAATATTTGTTAGATAAATCAAGTCAGAGAGAAGCCGTGGAGGCTATATAAACAAATGTCCTTGTGTGTAACATTTGTTTTTAAAGACCTATTTAAATAAATTCACAAACTCTTACTGAAATAGCTATGGGGTCTTTCTAAGTGGGACAGCCTGAGTGGGGACAGGCACGGAGCCTTTACTCAGGATTCTGTTTGTCATCAGAGTTTAGCACAACACATATATCAAAGCTCCTGAGTGTTGATCTGAACTTAACTAGGTATGTGTATAACAGAACTGTGCCAATCACAGTGGAAGATTTCAGAACAAACATCTGCATCCGGGGGATTGGACTGAAATGAGCCTTAAGATTGAATGCTAATGGTTTGAAATAAAGGACGTCAATGCCTCAATTCTTAAATTCTGATCTTTAGGTTTTGACTTATACCACACAGAATGTTTGTTTCTGAAGGAACATTTACTAATATATTTATCTTTAAATCACTGGAAGAAAATCTGGTACAGGTGTGTGTGTGTATACATACAAGTATGATTTTTATTTTATAATATGTATGCTAATGTGTGTCGGAAGATGGGAGGGAAAAATATAATGCCTCCAAAGGCTTACGAGCTTCTGCAAGACATATTTTTAATTTATGAGTAATTACTTCTGTTAATACAATTGTATCTTCTGCCAACAACTATGTGGGCAGTTTCCTTGTTTTTAAAAAAATGAACTGTAATTGTAAAGAGAGAGCAAAGTTAGAAAAGTGCCTTATGCAGATAGCTCCATGGAAAAAATAGTAATATAAATGAGAAGCATTACTTGACTTAAATGTGCAGGAAATTATATTTGGCACTGTTTTAGAAAGCTATCTGTTACTGGCTATTAGAATATTTTATGATTTGCTTTGAAAGTATATCTGAAATTATAATTCAAAGAAAACTGAAAAGCAAAAGATAAAAACAGTTGTGTTTATGGTTTTTTTCCTCTTCCATAATGTTAATCATTGCGTTCTTTTCTGACAATTTAATGACCCAAGTCATAGTCTTTTGAAATCTGCTTTAAAGTAGCTTTAAACTATGATAGTTTTAGTTGAAATTACTTTTACTTTAATTATCCTCTGGACAAAGTGTTCATCACATAGGAAAATAGTAAGTTTATATTTGATGGAATTTTAAAAGCCTTTAGCTCAGTTTCATAACATCACTATATAGAGGAGAAGTAAAGCTGATCTATTGCTTTTTTATTTCCTGACACAAATTCAAATGCAGATACTTAGTTCCCATTTTATGTTCTTCTTGTTAAACTATGTTCTTAAAATAACTGGACTTTGACCTTGAAGCCCAGGTCATGCCTATTTCTTGTTTCATATTTTACAATAATGTGCATAGAGTCAGGGTAGGCCTTTGACTTCTGATTTGCATCATAGTCAAATACAAAGACTTTGTCTTCCTTCTCTTTGACTATTAACATTATGGGACCTGCAATTAAAATTATATCAAGATGGTTTCCTTATTCTAAACACTATTTCTTCGTATTCCTCTTGAAAGTTGGAAGAGGGAACAAAGACAGGAGTGATCGAGAGCAAGAGAGAGACCGTATTTGTCCATTCATATCACAGAGAATATTTCCCTTCAGAATATTAAGCTAAGTAAAATGTTTAATGTGTTTATCTCCATTTACTCTCTTAACCGAAGTCCCTCAGCATTCACTATTATATAAGCACTGTTATTTTCTTGATAGCAAATCCTATCACAAAAACAATATCATTTATTGTTATTAACAATATCACATTATCCACAATGACTAATTAAAGAGACCAGAAGGGTATTTTTTGTTCTGAACACCGTTAAGAAAGAGAAAGAGAAAAACATGTTTTAATTCAGTAGAGATATTTAAGTAGGTATAACTCAAAGTTCAAATGACTGAGTTATTACTTCAATAGAAATTCTGGCGGTGTAGTTCTCACTCTGCAATAATATATGCTGATTGGAGAACAGTGCTTTACAATTACTTAGAGAGTATCTTCCATGCTCTGACATCTAGCCAGCAGCAGTCAGGGATCTGCAATGAAAATCCTTTGATTTAAAGAACTCTTGCTTTGGAAAAGCTGATAAGTTATAACGTTGATGGTCAGAAACAGCGTACATGTTTAACAAGGTCACATTACCCTCTTAAATGATGTGCATACACAGAAAATTAATTATCCTGAAAGACTGCAAGGGGTTTCCCTCCTCAGAAATATTTTTGGATGAACATGGTCATCCTGTCTGAATTTCACTTCTCAGGTTATCCTTAATAACCTGAAATTGCTACAAAATTAAAACAAATGTTATTTTTTTCTAGAAAGTTTTTTTAATTTGAAATAATATGTACTTCAAAGATTTAATTTTTATGGAAGGATTCAGATGCAACAACAGAAAAGGGCAAGTATTTAACATGACTATATCCAGCTGGAAATTTTTAATTTGAAAAAAAATTCTCTCAAAGTTGGAATGAGTTAGAAAGTTAATTTGCATATGAAGATTCAACAGCATGAGGTAACATCTCTTATAGGGATAAGTACTTAGAATTCTGAAGCTCTTTTGCTTTGCATGATTGGAGAAAGGTGACTTGATACCTCACCATGTGATTTCCAGAGGAAATAGCTTCAGGAAGATGTAAAGACTTGATAAGAACTCTCTGATTAGAATATTTAAAATAACATTATTTTGACAGCAATTTATTATACTTGAAAAAGTTTGAAAAATTATATTTTGTGCTTCTCCCAAAATTATCCTCTTATCTTAAAGTCATTATCTTTCATAATTAAAATTCTAGACATATAGATTATTTCAGTAAACGATATATATATCATCTATATATATATATATATATATATATATATATATATAGAGAGAGAGAGAGAGAGAGAGAGAGAAAGAGAGAGGTGCTAGGTTAATCCAAAAAATTCTAGTTTCTAATTTTTAGCCATAATGATCAAATGAATTTGTGTTGCAAAAAAGTGCGGTTAGGGGACCGGAGTGATAGTACAGAGGGTAGAGTGTTTGCTTTGCACGCAGCAAACCAGGGTTCAATTCTTGGCATCGCATATGGTCCCCGAGCACTGCCAGGAGTAATTCCTGAGTGTAGAGACAGGAGTAAACCCTGAGCATCGCCGGGTCTGACCCGAAAAGAAAAAAAAAGTGTGGTTAGTTCACACTTTTTGTCTATTGTTCAAGATAATCTCATAAGACTTTCATACAAATAAGTGTACCTAAAGACCACATACAACATATACCTCTTACATTTATAAATTATATTAAAATATAAATCAAGGTTACTAAGAGGTATTGAATATAGCATAACCAAATTCAAGCTAATAAAAGCATGCATATTTTTAACGGGAACTAGAGGATGACTTACATCCATGGCATAAATTTAATCTTTAAAAATAGTCACTAATGGGGCCGGAGCGATAGCCCAGCTGGTAGGTTGTTTGCCTTGCGCACAACCGCCCGTGCCAGTCCGGGTTCGATCCCTGGCATCCCATGTGGTCCCCCGAGCACCGCAAGGAGTAATTCCTGAGTGCAGAGCCAGGAGAAACCCCTGAGCACTACCAGGTGTGACCCAAAAAAGTAAAAAAAAAAGTCACTAAGGGGCCGGAGCAATAGTCCAGCGGGTAGGGCATTTGCCTTGCATGCAGCTGACCTGAGTTGGATCCCTGTCATCCTATATGACAGGGATCCAACCACGCAGTGCCAGGAGTAATTCCTGAGTGAAGAGCCAGGAGTAATCCCTGAGCATCAATGGGTGTGACCCAAAATAGCAAAAAAAAAAAAAAAAAAAAAAGGTCACTAACTTATAACTAAACTTATGCCAAAACTCACTTATCCCAAGGGAACTGTTTTTGTTATTTCTTTGTGGTTGTTTGATTTGTCCACACAAGGTGGTATGAGGATTGCTCAGATTCTGTGCTCAGGGCTCTACACCTCCAGGGTTCTGGAGTAATAGATGCTTGTCAAGTATTAATCTGGATTGGCCATGTGAAAAAGCAAGTAGTCTGCCCAATATATGATCGCTCCAGCTCCATCCTTAAGGAAATAATAAGAAATGTGAAGAAAGTATCTTTTTTTATGATTGAGAATAAGAAAAAGGTCTAAGCAGATCATGAAAAGTGGGGAGAGAAATTGATTTTCTAATTTGCATGTTAATTTTCTAGGGGATCACAAATTAATGTAGAAGCATTTCACTTTGGTTTGCTTATGCACTAGTTTACTTACATCATTGTACAACCGTAGCTACTGGGATAACTTATTATAACTGTATTTAAAATGTAATATTTTTTAGAATGTCAAAATAGGTATGTTTATTGAAGAGACATAAAAAAATCAAAATAAACATATTTAAATGTGAAGATATTATATTCTTATCTAATATTTTATAGGAAATATCCTAAAAGAGTCAATTTGTGTAAAAATATGATTCCTCTGTTATGGCAGAATGCCTAAGACTCAGAGTGGTATTTTTTAATTAAGCCAGAGTGATTTTCTGAATAAAGTCTGAGTCAAAGAGTTTTTTTTTTCTACCCCCTGAGTCAAAGAGTTGAGTAAGGCTTTAAGTCACATCAGAAATTCCTGAAAAGGGTGTGGGGTTAAAAAAAAAAGAAATTCCTGAACACTTAAACATTTTTGGAAATGATATAAACGGGTATATTTCTTTAATATTCTGCTTCTTTTTCTTCTTCCTGATGTTGCACTCAGATTTGGAAGTTATCATAAATTCTAAACTACACTATACATGCCACTAGCTATTTATAAATTGTGGAAAATTCAGGGTTATTCAGCTGCTCAATTTACAATGAAATTGATACAAAGGATAAAATGTTATATATGACAGATTTCATTCTATGTGACAGCTAGGATAGGATTGGGCACAGGACAGTACTAGTCGATGACACTAATTAGCATTTTTGTGAAGACTTATTATACTCTACAAGCAAGAGTATAATATACGCCAACAAGCCAGACGACCCCCACTCCATGAGGGCCTCCATTTTCCACATCCGGACTTCTCTCTCGTCAGACCTCCACCCAGCAGACCAGCCTATCAGCGCCCAGCTCGCGGACCGCAAGCGGCCGCGCAGTTCATCAATAATTGCTGGACTTAGAGATGCCTACAAGAGTATGCTACCTGCATGGCAGAGCCTGGCAAGCTACCCGTGTTGTATTTGATATATATGCCAAATACCAGTAACAATTATAGACCTCATTCCGGAATGGATTGAGGCTCTTTATGTTCCTTGGGCTCTATTAGCATGAGACAGGACATATGGAGATGTTACTGGGGCCCGCTCGAGCAAATCGATGATGAACGGGAAGACAGTAACAGTGACAGATTATACTCTAAAATATGATACACAAAATAGATCTGCTTATGTTTAATGGTTATCAAGAATGAAGGAAAGTCTCAAAATGTAGGGATCTCAAATACTAACAAAAAACATATATACAAAACCTGCAAAAAGTAATATTACACACAACTTGCTAATGTTAGAAAGGAATAGGTCTTTTAACCCTCAAGACATAAACTTAGTTTAGACATAAACATGTGGCATGGTATTTTACACTAAGAACCTTCATTTTGATTTACTAAATTTAGGCCAAAAGTCAGAGGACTCTGAGTTAGCGCTGATGAGATATTTCTTGATTACAGCAAACAAATACACACATAGATGTATATGAATCTGCACATTCACATCCATCTGTGTGTGTAGATTCCTTCCTTCCTTCCTTCCTTCCTTCCTTCCTTCCTTCCTTCCTTCCTTCCTTCCTTCCTTCCTTCCTTCCTTCCTTCCTTCCTTCCTTCCTGCCTTCCTTCCTTCCTTCCTTCCTTCCTTCCTTTCCTTCCTCCCTCCCTCCCTCCCTCCCTCCCTCCTACCTTCCTTCCTTCCTTCCTTCCTTCCTTCCTTCCTCCCTCCCTCCCTCCCTCCCTCCCTCCCTCCCTCCCTCCCTCCTACCTTCCTTCTTCCTTCCTTCCTTCCTTCCTTCCTTCCTTCCTTCCTTCCTTCCTTCCTTCCTTCCTTCCTTCCTTCCTTCCTTCCTTCCTTCCTTCCTTCCTTCCTTCCTTCTTTCCTTCCTTTCTTCCTTCCTCAGGCTGAACTCAGCCCAGTTAAGAATTGGGGAGACCAATATATGCTACTACGTTATTATTTTATGGCAAGGGAACAGTGCATGTAGTGATTAGTCTATCAAATTTTAAAGGATGACAATTCAGTGTAAGTGCTTTGCTTTGACAGCAAATTACTCATTAAGTCTAAGTCTCCTTTCATTTAGGACTTATGCTAAATAAATGGAAGCTGTCAATTATTTATTCAAAGTAAAAGAGATAAATATACAACTGCTTATAGAATAAATGAAGGCACACTTTTTTAGCACTATTATCTGTTCGAGACCAAAAACAACATTCCTTTGAAGTTTAAATATCTCAGTACTTCATTGTCAGTGAAAGCCCAACCTGAATATAGGCTAAAATAGTCCACAAACACTTAAAAAATTTTTAGTGCTATCAAACTTCTGAAGGAACAATATTCACATTATATATATATATATATGTATGTATATATATGTATATGTATATATATATAAAATTTATGCAAGAATAGGAAACAGATTTTCATATAAACTGCAATGGTGTCAAAGTAAATTTTGTAGCACCTAAGAGTGAAGATTTGCTCTTTTCCTTCAAAATGCTTAGCAATAGGCTGCAACCATATTCAACTTCCCACAAAATATATAGCTCATTCAATAAATGTAATCATCTATATCTTTGACATATGAACATTATAATAACCCTAAAAATAGAGCATCATCTTAACTACTAACAATGCTTTATATGACATGAATTTCCATAGAGCAAACCACATGAAATCTCAGCAAAAAATAACTTTATACAGAAAAAAATCTTTTTAGTGCTTTTTTATATATGAATAAAATTATACAACATGGTCATTCTCATTAATGGAATCCCATAAGTAAATTTTACTTGGAGGTGAAAGCCAAATAAATTAATAAAGTATTATTTCAAGGCCTGAATAATGGCACATTTGGAAAATATTTGTGATATTACTATCAAATCGTAGATAGTTTTGCATTTTATTAAACTTACTGAGCCATTAATTTTGCTAATCTAATGCTGTGAGTTTCACACTAATAAAGCAATAGCCAATTTTCCTCACTTATAAAATGCAAGCATTGGAAAAATTGATAACTGCTTAATATACAAATCACACTTTTATTGATTATATGAAAACAAAATGGATGAAAATGGACCTACATATGAAAATCATATATTTTCTTACTATTAAAATAACTTGTTTATCATAACACTTTTCTTAAAAGGTATTATTAATTTGATGGTAGTATTTCCCTTTATGCTACACTTTAAATAATAGTAATTTTTTACAAAAGATTTTTTTAACTTGACTCAATTTGTTAGATACCAAAAATCTGAAAAATACAAAGTTCTTTAAAAGTACTAAGAATTGTGAAATGTCTCAAGGGTTACAGCTACTGGCTTCCATGTGTGGGGCTGCCTTTTGGGACTTGGCATAGTTGGGCTCAAGAGATAACTAACATCCTGGCAGGTCTGAACACAGAACTGGTAGGTCAAATTTGTCAGGCTGAGGGGCCGGAGTGATAGCCCAGTGGGTAGGGCTTTTGCCTTGTATGCGGCTGGCCCATGCCAGCCCGGGTTCGATCCCCGGCATCCGATATGGTCCTCTGAGCACCGCCAGGAGTAATTCCTGAGTGCAGAGCCAGGAGTAACCCCCTGAGCATCGCCGGGTGTGACCAAAAAGCAAAAAAAAAAAAATGTCAGGCTGAAACTGCCTCAAGTAACATTTAGGGACTATGATACAGAGTGGGAGACATATGCCCCAAACAAAAATTTGAGGAAAAAAAATTAAAAAAAGGCATTTTGTACCATCACCTTTTTTTTAACTATAACCTATTACCCTAGCAGAGGCTCGCAAGAAGTAGAGGAACCCCCACACCATGAGGGCCGCCATTTTCCACATCCAGACTCCCCTCTCCTCAGAGCACCACCCAGTAGAAGAGCTGATCACCGCCCAGCTCATCGAGACCCACCCTGCAGCAGTCTATTTCAAGCCCAGCCCATGTATGGTGATCCAGAGACTCACACAAACAGGGCAGAGCTGCTACTTGCTCTCCCTGTGCCCAGTTGATCATGAGGCGTCCAGGAGGAATGGCAGGTTGTAACCCTGGCCCACCACCCCAGCAGAGCCTAGCAAGAAGCCAGAGGAACCCCCACACCATGAGGGCAGCCATTTTTGACATTCAGACTTCCCTCTCCTCAGAGCTCCACCCAGAAGAAATGCTAATCACTGCCCGGCAAAGCTGATCACTGCCCGGCAAAGTGGAAAAGGGGCCATGCAGTTCATCAATAAATGCTTGAGTTTTCAGGTGACTACAAAAGTATCCCCCCCACATGTCAGAGCCTGGCAAGCTACTCGTGTCGTATTTGACATGCCAAATACCAGTAAAAATTATGGACCTCATTCCCATGACTTGACGGAATGGTTTGAGGCTCTTTATGTTCCTGGAGAGGGCAGAAGCCCTTGGGCTATCTCGCATGTGACAGGACATATTGAGATGTTACTGGTGCCTTCTCGAGGAAATCGATGATCTACGGAAAGACAGTGACAGTGACAGTAATCTATTTACACTGAACTAATTAAATTTGATAAAATATAACAATAATTTTAAAGTACTTGGCCAAAACCATTTGGAGATTTTGTTCACTGCTATTATAGCATCCTAACCTCTTTCCAAAAACATTAAAGGCTTAGGGGGCTAGAGAGACGTTTAACTATTAGAACATTTGTTTGCATGTAGGAGATGCTGGTTTTAATCTCTGGCTTTGCATTATCCTAACACCAGGACAACAGGTGTAGCCCTAATGATCCCCAAGACTCTCATTGAATATATATATATATATTTATATATTATATATTATATATATTATATATTATATATAATATATATATTATATATTATATATATATTTTATATATATATATATATAGGATCTCACCATTCTACAAAGAAGTGATCATTAATGTGAAAAGAGGGGTTCGACAGGGTGATACAATTTCACCAAAACTCTTCAGCGCCACCCTCGAGAACCTCATGCGACAATTAGAATGGGAAGGAATGGGAGTGAAGATAGATGGTCGGCAACTATACCACCTCCGCTTCGCTGATGATATCTTTCTAATAACACCAAACATTAGCCAAGCAGCACAAATGCTGGCTGACTTCGACCGAGAATGTGGAAAGATAGGTCTACAGCTGAATCTAAAGAAAACAATGTTTATGAAGAATGAACTAGTTCCAGTTGTTCCATTCACTCTCAATGGAACAAACATCTCTGAATGCAGCAGTTATGTGTACCTAGGTCGAGAAATCAACATGATGAACAACCTAAAACCTGAGCTGCGCAGGAGGAAGAGAGCAGCATGGAATGCCTTCAAAGGCATCGAAGAAATAGCTGAAAGGACAAAGAACCTCCTGCTCCGGGCACATCTCTTTGACTCCACCGTTCTCCCTGCATTAACATATGCCTCAGAGACCAGGGTCCTACGAAAGCAGGATGAGAATACTATTCAGGTCTCCCAGAGAGGAATCGAAAGAGCTATTCTTGGAATAACACTCCTCACTCAAGTAAGAGAAGGAATCCGGAGTTCTGACCTCCGTTGCTATTCCAGAATCAGGGACGCTGTCTCGCTTGCCAAGGCATTGAAAATCAGATGGGCTGGACATGTAATGTGATTTGGAGACAACCGCTGGACTAGAGCCATTACCTACTGGATCCCACGGGATGTCAAAAGATCATGTGGCCACCCACCTACAAGATGGTCAGACTTCCTTATCAAGACCCTGAAGGAACTGTTTGAGGCTCTTCATATTCCTGAATCAACCAGATGCCATTGGGCTACATCGGCACGTGATAGGGTCCAATGGAAATGTTACTGGCACTCACTTGAGCAAATTGATGAATAACGGGATTCAAGTGATCAAGTGATATATACATATATATATATATGTATATATACATATATGTGTATATAATGAGTATTGCTAACCAGATACTATAGTTGCCTTTATTTTATATTTAATGTTGCTAAGTCTTCAAAATTCTGATTTTAATGTAGAGACATAATTGTACTTTCTTCACCCTCTGTCACTCTTTCTTTCTTTCTTTCTTTCTTTCTTTCTTTCTTTCTTTCTTTCTTTCTTTCTTTCTTTCTTTCTTTCTTTCTTTCTTTCTTTCTTTCTTTCTTTCTTTCTTTCTTTCTTTCTTTCTTTCTGACTTTCTTTCTGTCTTTCTTTCTGTCTTTCTCTCTCTTTCTTTTGTTCTCTCTCTTCCCTTTCCCTCTCTCTTTTTCTTCCTCTCCTCTTTCTTTCTACATTTCCTTCCTTCCCTCCTTCCTTTCTTCCTTCATCCCTCCCTCCCTCCCTTCCTTTCTCTCTCACTTTCTCTGTCTCTCTCGTTCTGTCTACTTTTTTTCTTTTTTGGTTTTGATTCACATTTTTATATTTATCTTTTGCTTGGGAGACATTCCAAATAGTGCTCAGGGTTTACTCTGACTGAGGGGCTCCTCACTCTGCACTTGCAAGTAACTCCTGATAGTGTCTCGGCTACCAAAGTATTGGGGTTGAACCAGATCAGCCTTGTGGAAACAAGCACTTTAACGGATATATGATTATTTGAGTCCTTTTTTCTTGATATATTATGCTTATGCCACAAAAAAAGGCAGCTTGGCATACACGGATTCTGAGATCATTGATATGTATTTTATAAGATACCTTCTTTATATAATACTAAACATATGCATGCATGCACTTTTAAATATCAAAATAGTCTGATTTATCAAGCTAGGCATATGAGAAATCTATGAAGGATATTTGAGCAGTGAACTGGTAGGTCCAAATTGCCAGCTTGACTAATGCCAGGATTAGCTTGTAAGCACTTCGCTGGAACTATTTTACTACTTCCTATTCCCTTCTATCCTTGTGTTGCTCTGAACTCTATGAGCTAAAAATTCAAATACCTATTTCACTTATTCTTCCCATAGTTTTGCTTAGACTTTTCTTACAAAAAATATTTTATCATATACATCAATGAATTTTTATTGACTCAGGAAAAGATGACAATAATTTATATGGACCAACCTTTAACTATTCAGGGGGAGTCTTATATTATACTATACTATACATTGATGAACTATACACTGATAAACCCAGAACTCAATACCTGCTAAATATGTGCACACTACATTTGGGCCATATCTTACATATCCATATAGGATACATACATATAGGATACATATACATATCCATATAGGATAAATACATATAGGATACATATACATATCCATATAGGATAAATGTGTATCCTAGTCCCAAAACATTAAATTCAAAAGTTGAGAGCTAAAACCAGGTGCTTTGAGTCCTCTGTCTTTTCTCACTCACATGAAGCTAAAGAATATCTGGATACACAAATGTGATACAGAAGTACAAAAGAACAAATTAACGTATAGTTAAAATTAAATCTTTTGCTGATATTTAAGATGATAGAATTTCAGACCCCTCAAATAAAATAGATTATACTATATGCATACCTACATACTATACACTGTTAATTCAAAAGTTATTACTACTTCTATAAAAGATCAGCTTCATCTACATATTAAAAATATAAGACACAATTTTTGATAATCAGCTTAGAAATCATTAAAAAGTTCTTGATAATACAGTGCTTAATGTGAAAAAAAAGCTTTAAATGAAACACTTTTTGCAATTCTCTCCAAACTTCTTTTGTGTTAGCACTGTAAATAAAGAAAGCAGTCAGCTTTGATGTTGACCAAGTTTTTCAATGTACTTGCAAGTGGCACCATTTGGTAATGGAAGCTGTATTTCTTTGCTGTCTTAAAACATTTTTCTACACTTTCTTCATCACTTACTATGGGAAATCATTGCTACACTCAGCAAAGATCACAAATATATAATTAAAATCCTTGGCAATTGTATGTGAAGCTATTTCCTCCTGCAAAAGAACTCAGATCTGATTAAAGCCAGTCAAAATAATATGTGCATGCTAACATTTCCATTTATAGTCAGATTTTATAATTCTTTCAATGAGTCCTGTTTGCCTAGTTAAAGTAGTAAGCATGCTCAAGTAATGAAGACCAATACTGGTTAATGTTCATGATAAATTATTTGTAGTAACTTGCCTTGCTTTGTTATAAACTCTGGTAAAGGCAAGGTGATACAGTGTGTGCACACTCTGGTCTTTACAACTATCAAAATATTATAATGATAAGATCATTAGTCTGCCAATTTTAAGGTTCAAAATATTTCTAAATAATTACTAGTAAGTGATTAATATTTTAAAAGTGAATAAAATATTAAACTATAAATATGTTATCATATTGTCCTAACAAGCTTAATATGCAAAGTAGTCTTGGTATACATTGGAAAATATATTTGACTGATTTCAAATCTCTTAAGAGCTGTTACTTGATTGTAAAAATATTGTACTGTCAAATTATCAAAGGATGGCACATTCCAGTGACCCTCCAGAAGCTCAAATTCACCTAACAGTTTTCTGACTTTTGAAACAAAAGTGTTTGCTCTCCCTTCTCATCCAGTTGATTCAAGCAGTGTATCCAAGATCACATACAAAAAAAAGTGTCAATTGACCAAAAACTATAATTTGAAGCGTCTACTGTGCAAATCTGGTTATCCAAGATGGGGATTCATAAAATCTGGGTTATAGCTCTCTCACTGTGACCAGGAACTCCCTTTAATTTGAACTAGATTTGAACTAAGGAATGTTTGTAACATTTCCAGATAAAATAATCTATTAATTCATGTGCATGCTTTATATATCAACACTAGAGAAAACACTCAGACATTAAATTATTAAATTGTTTTTGTTTTTTAAGGGCTGGAGAAATAATATGGGAGATGAGGTCCTTGCCATGATCAGGCCAATCTCTGCCTAAGCCCAGCAGATACCTAAAGTCCTACAAATATGGCTGTCGGTGCTGCCTGAGCACAGGCTGACAGTAGGTCCTGAGCCCTGCTCCCTCCACTCTAACAACATCATTTCTTCAAGTTATTTTTATGACTACTGGATGAAAATTACTTGATCACTTGATCACTTTACATCCTGTTATTCACGATTTGCTGAAGTGGGCACCAGTAACATTTCCATTTGACCCTATCACGTGCCAGTGTAGCCCAATGGCATCTGGTTGCTTCAGGAATACACTGAATACACTGACTGGTTAAATACTTAAATACAGAAATAACATTTAAAATTATAAAAGCAAATAGCCTCCAGATAGAAAAGAAATGGAGGAGACAGTTCTACTTTCTCTTCAAAATAGTAACTTCAGTAAGATGAGCATCATACCATGGTCTAATACGTAGAAATTTTATTAAAAATTCACATCCACCAATTTCATTGGATTGGTGAGCATTACAGCTGATTACAGTAGAGAATTATTGTTTATTCTACTTCATAATTATCATGGATTTGCATGCCATATTAACATTGAATTGATTTTATCTTAACACTAATTTATAAATAAACTTCTTTAATAATGTGTTTTGAGAAATGACTGGGCAACGGAAGTTTTACCGTCTTCATTTATCCAGATTTCAGAACATAGAATATTGTATGGAACAGAATTTATTGAGCGTTTCTTAAGGGAATACATTTTGTCCTTATATGGAAGCAATTTTCTTCCATTTAGACCTGCTAAGATTTGCTTTGCCCTTAGAAATCACAAAGCATGATTTGGATCCTTTGTCTTTTATCTCCATTAAAGTGTTTTAAATATCCTGGGCAACTCTCCTGTGCTCAATCTGTCTTCTTAAACAGCACCTACATTTTTCTTAGATTCACATATTTTTCAAAAGCACAGTACCTGTTCTACATCAAAAAGGAAAATATAGCAGCTTACGTTGGAGGCAATCATATATATGTATTTTTTTGTCTTTGTGGAATTAAAGGACTTCTGAGAGATGTTATGTAAGACTTTTGTAATGTGATCCTAGCTCCCTGTCATTGAATCAAAGCACTCAAAGCACGTTCCCAGAATTCTTCTCAAGAGAAAGTTCAGAAAGAAAAATAAGTCAACACTTGTTATCACTAAAGAGTGTGCCCCTTCCCTGATCTAGAGAGTTCTCCATATGTTACAGATAAGGAAACTATGTACCAGGGAGGTTAAATATAGCCTGACAAACCTGGAACAAGACCCTAATTTCTAAAATTCCTAGTTTCCATATTTTGTAGCAAGTTGGAAGGCATGTTAAAAATCAGCTAGGGTTAGGGAGCAAAAGATCTGCTAACCTCAAATATATCTTTGGCAAAGGTTGACTCCATGGAAAGAGCTTTGAAGACTGAGTAGCTCTGCCTTTGAAAAGACACTTACATGCACAAAGAAAGGGATCTTTCTGCTTCTCCCCCCACTGTAGCAGGAAAAACATAATCCTCTTATCTTCCTTCAATGGCTAGGTCACACCTAATTCCCTGTGTATTTTGTTTTCTTTTTCCTTCTTAGTAAGCATCCTAAATGACCTTTTTCATCCCCACCCCACTTTCTACCTTGCCTTAGCAGAGAGTATTTAAGCAACTGTCTGATTCCAATTACTTGCTTTAGATGGTTCTCCCAAACAAAGATGAGGCTTGCATATCAATAATAATTGTTTATGATTTTTTCTTTTATCTATTTGCCTGATACTCATCCAATTATTTGTTAAGCTTCTGAATAACCAAGAGTGACACAAGATGATTGTTATTTTGCACCCGGCATTAATCAAATCTCTCATTTTACTGACATCCTAGATGTCTGAAGGATAAATCATATCTCCTATATTTCATTGCCCTTAAGGTAAAATACAAAAATAATGAAAGATAATTGAAATAAACATGCTGAACAGTGTACACCTTCAAGAGCAGTGGGAGATACAGTAGAGAGAGTTGCTCTGTTTATTTAAGACTATCACCTTACTATTTTAGATATAATCAAATATCTAATGGGTATATTACTTTGGAATGTATCTAAAAAGCAGAAGGAGCATATATATTCAGGCAACTTGCAAAACCATATTCAGTATTATAGAGAGAGGATTTATGTAGGAAGTGGAGCTCTCGAGAATATAAAGTAATACACTGTAATTACCATATGGAAGACATTCATTAAGATTATATAGTTTTATAATATATGAAGCACACTTGAAAATGGAAATCTTGCACAGGGTCAGGAGAAAGTCATATGGCTTAAAAAGTATTCTCTGCCAGCAAATTAATGAAATTCCTCAGTTCTAGAAAGGCCATATATTCTGTGTAAGCAGTAACTGAAAGTCAGATGGGAAGAGCCTAGAAAGTGCCATAATGTACTCATAAATAGACTTTAGCAAGAACCCTGTTTGAAAGTAGTCATATAGATGAAGAATTTGCTTTGCATTAACTTTTATTATTAAGTGTCCATATGGGAACATGCATTATGCTTCATATATCTTTAATCTTTTGTTCTGTTTTGCCATATATATACATATATATATAAACACACACAGATATATATTCATAGATGAACACTTACACACATATGTGGGTCACACCCAGTAATGTTCAGGGGTTACTCCTGGCTCTGAACTTGAATTAATCCTGGCAGTGCTCAGAGGACCATGTGGGTTGCCAGGGATCAATCCCAGGTCAGCCACCTGCAGGGCAAATGCCCTCCTGGCTGTACTACTGCCTGGATACAATCTATTGTATATATTAATATATTATTATATAATAGGACATGGACTTAGTTATTGACATAAAAATTTGCATTGAGAAATATTTTTTCTTCTATGATTACCTTGCAGATATTAATATACATTTAAGGATATGGTGGGTTTAGGGTTTTTTTATTGACTGCCAAATTGTTATAAGAGTTAATGGGGTGTTACTGAAAACACTCATCACAGAAACCACTGCAAACCAAGATATGCATTCAGCAACAATAACAAAATAAGGCTGAAAATTATTTTACATTCAACTGCTATTGTTTTCATAATAATTTTATATATTATCATCTGCTTTTATTAACATTTACTATTTTTGTATATTGATATGTTCTCTGGATACACCCTTATTATGTTAAAATTAAGATCAGATGCTTTCAATTTTTAAATTATGCACCATTTTCCCCTGCTCCCTGAGTTATTTTAAGAGATTTTATGGAAACTTTAAATTGACTTAAGGTGATACTATAAACTGATGACTACTTCCAGAGTTCTGGGCTTTATAAAAAGTACAATTGGCAGTAAATAAGAATAAGGGAATGCAAAAAGATTTGCAACCATATAATAAAGAGCAATTAGCAGTGCTAGGAATATAAACCCCAGAAAATAATACAGAGAGACGTAATTTATCCTGAAAGTACAGCTTAGTGCTTATCTGAATTTAGTTCTTGGAAGTGCTTTCCTTTAAAAAAAAAGAGTAGAAATTATTTTTATATTATCCCAAGAAGAAAACTCAGGATATATAGATTCAAGTTACAGGAAGGCAGATTTTAGTTAAATAGAAGAGAAAGCCAGGAAGTTAAAGATATCTTGAAATAGAGTCATCTACCACTGAAAATGCTCAAACACCTGAATGATTCTTATAATGATTCAAAGTTTGTACAGCTATTGGAGACTGGACTGGTTGGTTGTAATCTCTCAACCTACACTTAAAATTCCATGATCAATTGAGCCAACATGTGTTTTATGCTAACATTTGTTTAATGCTCTATGAACTAGTCACAAAACCACTCAAACACACATCTTTATATTCACAGATAATATATTTGATTAATTCTACAATTATATTGCTAGAGTGTCATGTGAAGGCATGTTTTGTCTCATATCTTCATTTTCTCTCTGGCTCTGTCTCAATGATTTTCCTAGGCACAACACATTCAATCTAGTAACTCTAAATGAATGCTAAAGTTCTAACCTTGATCCCTAAAAACATGATTCCAACATAAAAAGAGACAAGAAAAGCATTGTACTCAAATTGAAATATCCCAAGTTTTCCTTTTCTTTGGATAATTTAACTCACAAAAATTTCTAAGAATAAAGGAAACATAAACCCTGAAAGTTCTTCTCTCTCTCTCTCTCTCTCTCTCTCTCTCTCTCTCTCTCTCTCTCTCTCTCTCTCTCTCTCTCTCTTTTGCTTTCTTTTTTGGGTCACACTCGGCAATGCTCAGGAGTTACTCTGGCTCCGCACTCAGGAATTACTCCTGGCGGTGCTCGAACCCGGGTCGGCACAGGCCGGCCGCATGCAAGGCAAACCCCCTACCCGCTGGGCTATCGCTCCGGCCCAAGTTCTTTTTTTCTTACTAAATTGATTGTTTTTTTTTTCCCTCCTGCTTTTATTTCACATACCTTTAAATGCTGGTCAGTACCCATGGCTAAGAATGATGCATTTCCTTCTGTATTTTATTGCTTTTAAATTTATTCATACTTTTTGGGGCCGGAGTGATAGCACAACAGGGAGGGCATTTACTTACACGCTGCCAACCTGGATTCGATCCCCAGCATCCCATATGGCACCCCCGAGCACCGCCAGGAGTAATCCCTGAGCATCTCGGGGTGTGACCCTCCCCACCAAAAAAAAAGAAAAAAATTATTCACACTTTCAAAATATTTACATTTTAACATAAAATATTTTTCCTTCTTGATTTTTTCTCTTTTCTTCATCAAAATTGTATTGTTATGTTTATTATTTATTTATTTATTTTTCTACTTATTTCGTTTTGGGGTCACATCTGATGATTATGCTCAGGAGTTACTTCAGCTTTACACTCAGAAATTATTCCTAGCATTGCTGAGAGAGAGGAGTTGTATTTGATATGCCAAATACCAGTAACAATTGTAGACTTCATTCCCATGACCTGATGGAATGGTTTGAGGTTCTTTATGATCCTGGGGCGAGCAGATGCCCTTGGGCTCTACTTGCATGAGACAGGACATATGGAGATGTTACTGGTGCTCGCTCGAGCAAATTGGGAAGACAGTGATACAGTGAGACAGTGATTGCTGAGAGGACCAGCTGGGTTGCCGGGATCAAACCCAGGTCGGCTGCTTGAAAGGCAAGGGGGCTCACTGTGCTCACTGTGCCTTCACTCTAGTCTCAATATTGTATAATTCTTAAAGTAAATTAATATGATACTTTTATGTTTAATTACTTTATTTCCTTATAGTCAAAAAATAGTCGGTCCAGTTTCTTCTCATTGTATTTATAACAGAATTGCTGAAAATTCCTTCTTCCATATGAGGTGTAAGTATATGCGTGTTTGCTTTCTTACCACTAGATTGAACATTTTATACAGTGCAATGTCTGCATACAGAATACCAAAAATACTTATTTAAATGTTTTATTATCTGTCTTAACTTTGGGAAGAAATATTTATTATGAGAAAGATAGAAGAAACCATTTTGAAGCTAAGAGCTTCTAAGTCAAGAGCAACAAGTTAAAGGGGATAAAAAATGAAGTAGAAGAAAACATGAGGGGGAAAATCAAGCCTATAAGAAAGTATAAAAAAGACAAATGGAGTTTTATAAACAATCTTTCATTGTTCTACATTTAATAAGTAACCAACACTCATCAGTAAAACAGCTCATAATGAAGGAGATGGGTTGATAGTTTAGAAAATTAGGAGTTGAGCAAAGTGAAAATTCTAGATTGACTTAGTTGCATTCAAGAGAAGCTTCATAAGGCTCATCACCATCAAGTAAATTTTGAATGCTGTTGGTAACTTTAGATTGCTTCAACTCTCTTTATTTAAAAACAGAATCTGTGAAATACAGATACTATTAAAAAATGGTGGCCCTGTTCCTTTATGTATACAAGTTAAATAACTGGGAAATGAAGTTTATTAAACAGTGTGCACATAAACTTTCAACCTGTGTTTTTGGTTTTTCTTTTTTTTTTAATTTAGATGTCAAACCTGGTGGTATTCCAGGGCTACTCTGGTTTAGTTCTT
Source organism: Cryptotis parvus (assembly GCA_021461705.1). Taxonomy (NCBI): domain Eukaryota; kingdom Metazoa; phylum Chordata; class Mammalia; order Eulipotyphla; family Soricidae; genus Cryptotis; species Cryptotis parvus. The sequence continues at coordinate 93,091 of JAJIBD010000510.1, forward strand.
GGGGTCACCCCTCATATTGCTCAGGGAACCTACTGTGCTGCGGATCAGACTTGGGCCTCCATCATGCAAGGCCCGTGACCCAGGCCATGGGGAGCTCTCTCCCCAGCTATCAACCCATGTTAACTGTTCTTGTGCTGCTCTGAGCTTTCTAAACAGTCCTGGGAATAAATCCCTTGAGATTGAAAGACTCAACTGTCCAAAGGCCTGTGGCCATGAATAATTATCCACTGAGAGAGATGTGAAGGCCAGAGCATAGCGCACACACACAAGGTTAAAAGTGTAACAAACGAAACTGGGCAGATAGTATCTTGAGGGACACGCAATCATTTCCGAGCTTTATCTAAGAGAAGCCACACACTCCAGACTTAATTGTTACTGGTTACATCAGCAAAAATGCTTAATCAAAAGCTCCTGTATGTATACAAACAAGTCTCTGTAAGCTATCATTATAAAGACCTCAGCAAATGATGCACTGCTTTAGACACTCCCACTAACTTAAAAAAGACGTGTATGTGCCAATAGTTTTACTAGCCCAAAGGCAGTCTTCTAGTCACATGTCATGAAAATACCTATGAGTTGCTGTGATGTAACTTGGAACCTCACACATCCTAGAAACAAGCCCTTGCTGGTTCTAGGAGAACCAGTTCCTCTAGTGAAAAAGGAAAGCAAGGACTCGGGTGTTTTCCCGTGACCACTGAGTGCTTATGCATAATTGGGTATGAGTATGCTGGAGTTTGAACTCTGAGGGACTAGCTGCTTTTAGTATGTACAAAGATAAGCTTTCTACATACTTAGGACAAAGATGCTTGTCATTAGACTGAGAAATAGTCCCCTCTGTCTTGTACATATGCCACTGATTGACTTAACCAAAGAAAATTGGGAAGAAAGTGATTAGTGTCTAGTCAACTCATTCAACTCTCATATCTGAATGACAGGCTTTGTAGGGTATTGGCTTTTACTTGAATTATCCTATACAAACATAACTACAGTCAGGAGAGTAGGCATCACTATTATGTACACAATTTTGTGCAATGCTTTCAAGAAAGCAGATTTTATAATGGCTAATATGACTAAGAGTTCAGAAAAATTTCCTATTTTCAAAGTTATGTCATATAGCGATTGCTGAACTTTGAAAGTAGGATAAATAAAAGCAGAAGTTTACTCATTTTCTTATCATTAGTTTGAACAAATGACATAACCCCTTTCTTGAAAATTATGTGATTAATTCCATATGGTTTTTATATTATAAAAAATTTGAAGCCTGCATGGAATTCTGAACAGCACTGCAAGTTGAAATACGTAAAGATCTACTAAGCTGAATAAATTGCCCATCAGCTCCGAGTAGTGGGTCAAATGAAAGATACAGACTATCAATGGAGAATGAGGAAGAGGGGCAGCTACCCTGCTTCATGAGATCCACCATACCTGTTGATTAATGGAGAGGCCTTAACAGCACTCTTCTTCCATGCGTCTTGCCATGAGGAAAGGGGAGGAAGGGAAAGGTAGTGATGGCAGCAACACCTGGGGAAGGGAGATGTGGAAATATGTAAAGGGAAAATCAGCAGCCCCTACACAATGGTGTCCATCCATAGACCTTGTCAATACAATTCTAAAAACTCTGATCTTTGCTTTTAGATTTTGATACACTTCAAAAATTCATTTAAGTCGATTATGGATTTTGAAAGGTGATAATCTGAACAATTGCAAGTCCAGGGATATAGTGTGCCACTGCTCTCACTTAACTGATACAATGCTGAAAGCAGAATTTTGAAATAGAAAGCTGTTTATTTTGATCCAGGTTTAGGAAGAACTATAAGAAAAAACAATGCCAAATATAGGAAGTATGCCTTCCCGCATAAATAGTAGTGTTGGTAGTACTTTCTCATCTTCTCCCCAAATTGCTGTCTTGTTCACCTTTTCACATTTTTTATGGGTATATAGTTTTGATTTAAACAACTTCAATTTAACTTAATAAAAATTAAATATAATCAGATCTTTATATAACTCAAGAGATTAAACAAATAGAGTTGCAAAAATGTTCACGGTTTAATTATAATTTTGTAAGCATGTTTTTATGTGGCCTATGTGTAACTTTAAAATTACTACATAGAATTTTATAGAAAATTATGCTATTAAAATGTTTAGAGAGCAGTTGCTAACAATAAATTAAATTATTTTGTTTTTAATAATGGCCAGTTGTGATGATGATATTAATCTATGATAATACCACATCTGACGGTCATACATTGCTATGGATTTTCCTTTAAGTAGTTTTTGCTTGTTTCTTTTAAGTTCTATTTTATTTAACTCAGTTTAATTTCATTCAGTTTTGAAGCCAAATCTTTTTCCCAGGAGCAACTATCAACTCTGATGTTGGGGACTGATGCCCAGGGGACAAAGTGATACTAGGGATCAAATTATCATGCAAAGCATACCTATTGCTCACTTATTTCTCCACTCCCTGTATTTTAAAGTAAATCTTTAACATTTTTATCATTATATTTAAATGCTTACTACAGACGGAAATATGATTGTGTTGAGTATTTTTTTTTATTTAGAGAAGTATCCATTTGATGTAAAATAAATTTAAAAAAACACTTGCATATTTTATGGAAAAATAGTGATCTACTCTGGTTTGGAAATGCTATTAGTGGAGGTGAGTATGCATGTTGCAGGGGAAAGGAAGTGAGCATCTTTGCAATGTCTTCTCAATTTTGATTCACACCAAAACTGCTCTGAAAATTTAAGTCAATAAAAAAATCAAAACTTGAAAAATGAGTGTATTAGAATGAGACTCTGTAAAAAATGTAATCTTAATTTTCTTTTCTAAGAAATGGATTTTGACTCTCTATCTATGCATTCTTTAGCATATCAGTTGCAGCAGACCCAGAGCATTTCAGAGTTTCTTTTAAAGATAGGGTTTGCATGAATACATGTTTGCATTCTTGCTTCTGAATGTGATTCTAATCTTTAATCCCTGTGTTTAGAAAAGCAGCTATCACAAAGATCTTTGGGGTATGCAGCATGATAATCCTTTCAGTTTTCCTTAATCCTGTTTAGACAAGGTGTCTCAAAACTTTCCAGTTTCTGAACCCTTCTGTTCTTTGACACACTGCTTACTACTAGCCATCATCTCTGTTTAAAATAACATGGCCCGCCTAATACTTAGGCAATAGTATTAGTCAGCCCTTGAACTGAGAAATTTGAAAACTATTTGGTTATCATAAGAGATTAGGATCAAAGAATTCTGCAGTAGATAAAGAATCTGGGTCTGTTGGATTAATAAAAGCAAACTCAAAATGGTAAAATCAGTTTGCCTGTTGATCTGGGTGAACTCATTTTGTAGCTTTGCTTTTTTCCCTCTGTATTGTTTTATATTTTCAAAGTTCTACTTGCTGTTACATCTAGTATTTTAAAAGTGAAAGTCCATCTCCTCCCCAGCCCAGGTCTCTCCCTTTGTAGCTGTTGTGATGGCCAGCAGGTGCTAATATAGAAGGTGGTTCTCCATGGCAGTCTGACATTTGGTTATTGCTACTCAAACACAAAATTTCTATCTCTATTTTTTTCTCTTTAAAAAAACAAAATTAATTTTTTGAGAGGAAAGAGAGATGGGAAGCTTGTTTTTAAAAGAGAACACACACATAGGCTTCTCTAATGGAAAGAGAAAATAAGAGACAAAGAGACAAGCAAAACATGTGTTCAAGGAAGAACAGGAGCTTGGAGAGCAAGCGTAAATCTCTCTTCAAAATTAAACCCTAGGCTAAAGAGAGAACTCAATGGCCTGAATACTTGGCCAACCTGAGAGATGTCTAGGAGTGAACCCCAACAGTGAACGATCTGCTGAGCACAGAAGAGATCATCCCCAAACACAGAATTAAGAGTTCTTCCTTAATATCAATAAGGATCAAACCCAAAAATAAATTAAATAATAAGAAATGAAATCAAATTAAAACTCACATATACCAGCCATAAAATTATATATATATATATATATATATAAAACTAATTATTTCTACATTTAAATATTGCTGAGTGCTAATTTTAGGAATACCATTTTATGTTTGGAATAATCATACATTGGAATAGTGCAAGCGAGCATGAAATGAATCCACATGCTCTTAACTTGTGGCTAGAAACTAGGATCAAGAATAAAATGAATCTTTTAACAAAAACACATAATTAATATTTTAGTGGTATTATATTCTAAGTATTTTATATATTGAATATTCTTATTTGAACTTAAAATGTGTGAACTATTACAAGGTCATATAAATTTGCATAGTTAGCACTGTTTTTTGAGGTACAAAAATAACTAACAGTACACTTAAGAAAAAATTTTGGAAAATGCACATTAGTGCACAAAAAAAGCAGCATTAAGAGTACAGATTATCAAGGTAAAACAAGTACTATAAAATGATTTTGTAAATAGTTGAGTTTATAAATAACTGAAATAACAGAAAAGTAAATGAAATAATTAAGCTGGCATTTAGAGATCCATTGGCAGATAAAGAATAGAACTTTTTGCATTAAGGCAATAAAGTGAGAACTATATTTTTCATGTATTAAAGCTTGGTAAGGCTCAAATAAGTGGTGTTTGGTATAAAATTATTTATATGCAAGATGAACTAGGTTTTTGTGGGGTAAGGAGACATGTACTAGGTAAAAGTGAAGTTGATGGGGAGAAGGCTAGTGATTCTTTTCAACCTGTAATGAACAATAATGGATCTATAAAAGATTGATTTTCCCAAAGGATCGAAGTTATTTCTCATGTGAAAGAAAAAAACTTATATAATGAATATTCTATATTGATCCTCTGTAAAGATGTCCATATTTAGCTTCTGGAATAAAGTATGATGATGGTAAAAATACTCCAATTAATATTCTGATACTAAGTACTAATTGCAATGACTAAAGACCATTGAGCGTAATGTTGAATGTCAATGTCAAAGAGAAAAATAAGGCACCAACTTGGTTTAGATCCTCAAGGATTATCTCTTTAGAGTCAATAACAAAATAAAAGCCAATTTTTTCAGAGATTGGAGGGTCAATGGCGGAATGTACTTTAACTGGGCTGAATAAGATAAAGATAAAAGCATGAAAAGAAGTTTTTAGAAGAGAAGCCAACATAGCCTAAAGCAAGGTGTTAGAGGGAAATTGCTGAGAGTCGCACGCCTGAAGTTAGGTTTTAGAGAAGGTTACTGAGAACTGCATGTCAGAAGCTTGTCCATGGAGCAAAGATGGTAGACGCTATGGTAGGAACAAGGAAGCACACCTTGATATATAGAAGAAATGCAGGAAGCAATTTATAAATGAAGGGTTCATTAGGTAGTGGCACCACTGCCCTCTGCTTAGGGTTCTTAAAGTCTTATCAAAACTAGGTATGTCCAGTATAAGATAAATGACAAAAGATCACTATCACTAGACAGAAATATCTCCAGCAATGATGTTATTGTCCTTTTTGATTGGTACAATCTATCCTAAAAGAAAAATTTCTCTTCCAGTTAGAAAGCAGATATTTTAACTGTGGTTCTGAAAAAATTTTCCCTCCATCTCTGGTATACCTATCCAATGTTCTTCTGATCACAAATATCCCAGAGTACTCCAGTATTCAAAAAGGATGAGTATACTTTGGTGACAATAGGAGAACGTGGAATAAATCCTTTATAAAGAAAGGCATGTTACATGATCTTGTTAGAATTAAGAAAATTACTCTCCTGCAGGTCTAATATGGCCTGTTTTGCTTTTAGGAAATGAGCAAGAAATAATGTTTGTGTTGTAAAATGAATAATCTTATAATATGGGCAAGTATTTTGATTAGAATTTCATTTCACTACTGAGACCACAAGGAAGAAGAATTCAAAAACACAACAAAATTTTCTGAAGTATATTTTCAGCAATAAAAATTAAAATGGATTTAAGATTAAAATCTCTAAACAGCATAGCTTAATTAGGAATAAAAATCAGCTGAAATTGTGTTTAAAAATACAAGTTAAAAGTTTTCATTTTGTAATTGTGTAAGAATTAGAAATTAGTATGAAAACAATTAGTGAAAGTCACTGCTGCATACGCTGAATAATGTTAATTTGGGATGATATTAAATACAAAATTAAAGTACTATACCAACTGATAAGTGGTGTTTAAATTGCATTTGTTCTAAAGAATAAGATATGTGTTTTTTTTTCCTATTAACTGAATGGTCATTAATCTCATTATTTTTTGGTTTTTTATAATTTAATTTTTTATTTTGAGTCACATCAGACAGTGCTTAAAACTTCCTCCTGGCTCTGAGTGGGCCCTGGTGATGTTGTGCCAGAAGTTGAACCTGGTTCAGTCAGTTGTATGCAAGGCAAGTGTCCCACCCACTGTACTGTTGCTCATTAGCCCCATGCTCGTTCTTTTTTTTTTTTTTTTTTTGGTCACACCGGCGGTGCTCAGGGGTTTTTCCTGGCTCTGCACTCAGGAATTACTCCTGGTGGTGCTCGGGGGACCATATGGGATGCCGGGAATCGAACCCGGCCAGCAAGTGCCGGCCGCCAGGCAAGGCAAACGCCCTACCCGCTGGGCTATTGCTCCGGCCCTGCTCGTTAGTTTTAAGATCTATTTCTTAAGAACAATCATGACTATAGTAGAATTTGTTATGCTGAGTTTTCTGATAATTTTACTCAAAATCAGTGTTTTTGCACCATCCATTTGTAAAACTTCTTCCAAATCAGCATTATTTTGCGTATTGCTTTCATATTTCAAATGCTAAACAAATCTGGTCTCTAAAAAGTCTCATGATTTTGACTAACAATATGTATGACCCACCATGTCCTTTGATGCAAGCTTATAGCTACCCTCATTACAACAATGCTAATTATTGATCAGTGAGCTGAATAATAATCATGTCCAGCTTAAATTTAATACATAATTTTGCGCGAGTTGATAAAGGAAGTGGCACTGTGGTTCTTGGGAATTCCTGAACAACCACAGTAGTGCTCAGCACCGAGGGCCACACTGGCTGGCTATCCAACAGTTTTCAGGTTTGCACACAGCTGTCCACAGGAGAACAAGGGTGCTGGGGATTAAACCAAGGTCAGTGAGAGACAAAACATGTGCCCTAAGAGCTGTACTAGTCCTTTAGCCTTTCTCCTCCTTGCATTCACTGATAATTATTTAAGCCAAATTAATAAAATCATGGAAAGCTTCAGAGTTTACATAAAAACACGCATAGTCTCTACAGCTTAAGGTTTTTACGACAACTTGCTTATCTGTTTCGTACATTACTTTTATAAGGGTACTCAATTTGTACTAGACATTGATTTAATTAGTGATATTTAAACACTTGGGTCTCAGAACATCTTTGCAATAGTAGAAATTGTAGTCACAGAGATTCTTTTGTGTGTGTTGTATATTGTTAATTATGTATATATTGTGTTTAAAATTAAAATCAAAACCCCCTTCATCTTAATTTTATATATTTTTGTTTGCTTTTTTTGGGGAACACACCCAGCAATGCTCAGGGGTTACTCCTGGCTCTGCACTCAGGACTTATTCTTAGCGGTGCTCGGGCGACCATGGGATGCCAGGGATTGAACCTGGGCAGGCACTGGCTGGCCGCGCAAGGCAAACGCCCCACCCGCTGGGCCATAGCCCGGCCCCTCTTCATCTTAATTTTGAATACATTGGATAATACTGAAAGGAATCGTCAATATGAATTGACAAATATGAAGGAATTTTTCATCAAAACAAATATTTTTATAAATTACATTACCTCATTTAAGAAGTTAGGAGAAAGCAAATATAATATTTTGATGTGGACTCTTGCGCTGTATGATAAGTAAAATGCTAAAGAATGAGAGAAACGAATTCTCAAAGTAAGCATACTCAGAATAAACTTCATAAAGAGAATTGGCCAGCAGGAAGATGCATATGAAAGAGGCAAAAACCTTTTCAATGAAAAATTACAGCTAACTATAAAGAGAAGAGTGTAACAGAAAGACACTGTTACTTTCTGCTTGATGAACTTTCTTCCAGTCCACCTCAGCTCCTGCCTGTGTGCCTTACTGTGAACTCACAAAACCTGTACATTAAGATTGTTTTGAGGTTTGATAATGATAGCTAAAATGGATGGAGTGCATGTTTTGCACGTGGGAGTGCCAGGTTCCATACATGGCATGCATAATCCCCAAAGCACCAACAAGAATACTCCTGTGCAATGCCAGATGTGACCCCAGATTTAAAAAAAAAGTGAAACAAGAATGTGTTGAGGATTGAAATGAACTACACATTTTCCTATGTTGCAGTTGTTAAATTATTCAAAAAATAGGTTGATTTTGTTGCATATCTAAGAAAAGTAAATCCTCTATGCTCATATAAAAATAAATTGAGGTGGATAGAGGTGTAGTGAGAGGACAGAAATTTTAAATACTTTTATGTTGGAAAGAACAGAAATGAAGTATAACAGATATGGAAATCCCATTTAGTTATGTATAATTTAAAAAAAAATTGTAATATGAAATGGACTACCTTGAAAATCCCACAGAAGAATCACATCTCTAATAGGTCATAGCAAACCAAGAGATCTTGGATGTCCATGCCATGTTCACCTTGGCACTCCCATAGAGTTAAGGAAGACAAAACTGTCTTCAGTTCTAGAGAATCATGTTTCTAATAGAGCACAGATCTTGGGCTTTTAACCCATATTCAACTTGACTCCCTCAGGGGAGGAATACAAAGCAACTTTCAGTTCTAAGAGAAGTAATCCAGGGTTTTCATAAATACGGAATGAAATGCACATTGGGACAACGTAGATGGTAGCAAGTTTATATGCTATGACCTTAAAGAGATATTTTAAAATCTACAGGTTTCTGACATGAATGTTTAAATTTCCATTAAATTTATATTTATTATAACTTCATTTTTACACAGATGAATTAATCCCAGTGTATTACAACTCACAATAGAGAACGCTGTGTTCTAAACATGGACTTACAAAGTCAACCATTGAATGTCAGTAGCCACAGAACACAGTTTTGTTAAGCCTATGATATGCATAGAATGTTTTATTTTTTTTCCCTCTACACTAAGTATGTGCCACCTAGACCTTATCTTTGATATTTAAAGACCTTGGTAGAGAGAATATTTTAAAAATATATTTTGCAACTATAAAACAAAGATGTTCTGTTCTTGCATGCTCTTAGAAGAGAGGGAGAAAATATACTTAGTAGGAAATCATGGCCTTTAAATGTAAAATGCCTCTCTATTAAGACCAAGATTTAGAATTCTGTGAAACAAATATTCTCTCTTAAACAGAAATACTCAGTGCATCTATAATATTGGTGATTTATGAAGAGCATGCTTTTAGATGAAAACATTTGTGATACTCTCCAGAGCTTAATATTAATTTATTTCATTCTTTATTGCCTTAAGTGATATATTTGATACTGAGAAATGTAACTAATTTCTCAACTACCATAATACATTTAAGTTAGTATAAATAAAACAATCACAAAAGCCAAGTACATTTTAGAAATTGTGGGTGGTTCTTCAATCCAGATAGGACTAATTTATTCCTTAACTAATTTAGCAATCAGCCACTTTATAAACTTCTATTGTAAACTAGATATGGCCCTAATGACTATAGCTATAAGAACCATGAACAATGATCTGTATTCTCATATAGCATAATGTATTATATTGAGATTTAATAAATTTATACCATCCTTTATTCCAGACAATACACAAACAACTGCCATAATTATTTCTCGAAAATCTTTTTCTATGAATACATATAATATAATAAGCTTATTTGGGAATGAGGTCTATAATTGTTACTGGTATTTGGTGACCTGATGGAATGGTTTGAGGCTCTTTATGTTCCTGGAGAGGGCAGAAGCCCTTGGGCTATCTCGCATGTGACAGGACGTATTGAGATGTTACTGGTGCCCGCCGAGTAATTGATGATCTACGGGAAGTCAAGTGATCAAGTCAAGTGAAGCTTATTTACTTTATAACATTTAAGTTCCTGATTTTAATGTTAAAGCTATATGTTTCAAACAAAGAGCATCTAACTCCCTCAATTATTCGTGAATTCCGTGATTCACAAATAACTAAGTTAATAACTGAAATTAAATATTGGATTATTTTACCTTCACTTTTCTTCCCTCACCTACGTCAACTTATATGAACAGGCATATATGTGAAAACAGAATATATTCAATTTATAATGAAAATCTAGGATGCAAATCCCTAGCCAGCGATGCTTTCTAGACCACAGTTTACTATGAGATTCTTTACTGAGTCTTTTTTTTTTTTTTTTCTTTACTGAGTCTTTTCTTTACAATTTTTCCTACTGCTTTTCTCTCTTCTTAGTATCAACAATCATATTCTAATGTTCCCATGTCTGTCAGACAACAGTTGTCAATTTCAATTTAATTTAGCCACAGAAATGTAATAATCTACTCTCAGCTGGGAAACAATTATTTTTGGTCAAAATGTTGCAGTTTAGAATAAGATTAGAAGAAGCTGTGCAATACCATTTTGAGTTTATTAAATTGAAAATGAAAACAAAATGGATGATTTTCCTCCCCGAAGTTTAAACAACGTCACTCTGCCCTGTTATTTATAATTTTAAACCTCAAGGAATGATTATTCATAGACATGTAGAATGGAAGGAACAGAACAGTCTGCTCTCCCAATCCCTCCTTGAAAGACTTTGCACACAGCTCTTAATGTATCTTATTTTTAAATTTCAAGTTGTTCTTTGACTGTAAAACAGACACTATGTTAAACATTTTTCATTATTTTATTTTCAGCATAGACATATAAAAAGAGAGAACCAGCATGTTCTAAATTGGAATTTACTTAATACATGAAAATTCTTTTAAAACACTGCCATTTAAATTTACATGAGCTAAAATGCCAAATTTGGGCAACATTACTCCCTTGAAGCATATATCTTATTTAATTATGCATGTATAAATTCATGTTTTATTTCAAGTCTATAAAATATGGTATACTCTTGAGAAATCTAACAGATGATACAACTGCATGAGAGTTGTACATGTGCACATGTTTTCATACTTCCAAAAAATAGCTGATTTCTTTTTATTTCATCAGCTGTCTGAATTGGTTGGCTTGTATCAGCTCTAATAAACAGCATATGGTTTTGCTAATATATGTGAAGAACCTGTTTTTTCCTTCTTACATAAATGCTCTTTTATATTTTAGTAGCATGTTTAATATTTACTAGTATAGTAAGGATCTGAGTGAGAGCATAGAGGGTGTAATCTTGCCTTTCATTCAGCAGGCCTGCGTTGGATCCCCCGATACCCAATATTTTACCCTGAGAATTGCAAGGGAGTGATCTCTCAGTGCAGAGCCAGGAGTAAGCACTGAGTAAGGTAGTAGTGGCTCTAAAAGCAAGCACAATATTGATAACAATAATAAAATTATATCAATAGATACAAAAGTAGAAAGGGAAACTAGAAATAAGCCACAGGCTATGTAATTATTAGTAAAAATGGTAGTTAAGTTTATTTTAAAACCGTTGTATAAAAAGCAAATAGATCTTCATTCTAATGGATGGTCTTTATTTGCATACAATGAATAATATTCATGTTTTGTATTGCACCTATGTTTTCTTCTGGTAAAATATTATGTCATGAATTTTCTTTTTCTTTTTTTTTTGCTTTTTGGGTCACACCCGGCAATGCTCAGGGGTTGCTCCTGGCTCTGCACTCAGGAATCACTCCTGGCGGTGCTCGGGGACCATATGGGATGCCTGGGATCGAACCCCGGGCCGGCATGGGCCGGCCGGCAAGGCAAACGCCCTACCCGCTGGGCTATCGCTCCGCCCCACATGTCATGAATTTTTTGCAGTAGAAATAACTTTCTTAAATCTTTTATATATTTAATAATTATATCAGCTAACTGGGGTTCCTGATAAGAAAATTTTAAATCAACTTTCTGAAATCTTTACTAGTCAAGTATAACTGAAATCATCAAAAATGTTAATGTCAGTTCAGGAAACATGATGATAAAAGTTTTTTTTTAAATATACAAGGAAAATTTATTGTAAACATTCAAATCAATATTCATAGTCAAACACGATTTAAGCAAAATTGAAGGTTACAGAATAGCTGTGTACTTTTAATATAATGTTTAAATAAATCATGATAAATAGCTCATAAAGTTTGCTGTAAAGAGTATATACCTTTCCTATATTGTTGAGAGTTTTATTTAAATCTTATTGATTCTAAGACATTTTTATTTATAGCCTTGAGATATTGTTTATAATTTTTTAAACTTTGTTTTATTAAAAGCACTGTTATTTACAATGTTGTTCATTATATAGTTGTTTCAGGGATTTAGTGTTCCAATACCACCAGTGTGACCTTCCCAATTCCAATGTTCCTCCCATCCACAACCTGCCTTCCTTTAGGCACATAACAAATTTACTTCATATTACTTATTCCAACAAATTTTAATAAATGGCAAATAAAATGATCATGAATGATATTAGTTAGAGGCAATATGTGATTGCTATATGATTTTAACCATGTAAATAAGGAAAATAAAAAAATATTTGCACACTGTATATATATATTGTATATATATATATATATCATTATGGTACTAAGCATGCCTTATCTGTTATTCACTGTATCACTGTCTTCCCCGCTCATCATCAATTTGCCTCGAGCGGGCACCAGTAACATCTCCATATATCCTGTCTCATGCAAGTAGAGCCCAAGGGCACCTGCTTGCTCCAGGAACATAAAGAGCCTCAAACCATTCCATAAAGTCATGGGAATGAGGTCTATAATTGTTACTGGCATTTGGCATATCAAATATGACACGGGTAGCTTACCAGGCTCTGCCGTGTGGGTAGCATACTCTTGTAGTCACCTCTAAATCCAGCATTTATTGATGAAGCATGTGGCCACAAGCCTGTGATAGGCTGGTCTGCTGGGTGGAGTTCTGATGAGGGGGAGTCCAGATGTGGAAAATGGAGGCCCTCATGGAGTTGGGGGGTCGTCTGGCTTGTTGTGAGGCTCTGCTGGGGTGGCGGGCCAGGCTAGAGACTGCCATCCCTCCCAGGCACCTCGTGAGTAGCTGGGCACAGGGAGAGCCAGTAGCAGCTCTGCCCCATGTCTGTGAGTCTCTGGATCAGCATACCTGGGCCGGATTTAAAAAAGACTGCTGCAGGGTGGATCTCGATGAGCTAGGCTGTGATAGGCTGGTCTGGTTGGTGGAGTTCTGAAGATGGGAAGTCCAGATGTGGAAAATGGAGGCCCTAATGGAGTTGGGGAGGTCGTCTGGCTTGTTGTGAGGCTCTGCTGGGGTGGCCGGCCAGGCTAGAGACAGCCATCCCTCCCGGGCACCTCATGAGTAGTTGGGCACAGGTAGAGCCAGTAGCAGCACTGCCCCATATCTGTGAGTCTCTTTATCTGTTATTATAACAGATATAACAGATATATATATCATATGTTAATAACAGATATATATCGTATATCTGTTATTAATAAAACTTTTAAAGAAAACTGCGCTAATATATTTGGGATATTTCATGAAATAGGTAAGGCCTACCTATGTAACCTACACCCCTACATTTTTAAACACTGTGGTTTGCAAAATAGTTTATGATGATCTGTTACAGGCATTCAATATTCCAATACCAATCACACCACAATTGTCACCTTCCTTCTACCAATGTCTCCAACTTTCCCAACCGCCCCTTCAAGCCTGCCTCCATAACAGTTCTATAATAATTATTTTATATTGCTTGTTATCAAAAATTACTAATGGAATGTTAAAATAATATTTCCTTAGGAAAAAATTTTGTGTAAATTGCATCCCATCAGGGCTACTTTAAGTCCTTGCATGAGGGAGTACTAAGATATTACAGCTTAAACCTTCTGTGATACTGTAAAAGGAGATTATTGCCTTCTATGTTACATCCCATCCAATCTAGTGTGCAAATACTGACTGTATTATCAATGTGGTAGAGTTTGGAGACGTAGCATGGCCATGAAAGATGATAAAGATTTTAGAAAGTTCAAGATAAAAGGAATCAAGGATGAGGATTAAATAATAGATCAGATGTGTTTCATGTGAGACCCTTGGTTGACTCCCAATATATGCATGGTGGCCTCCTGAGACTGCAACATGTGGTGGTGACCCTTCCCAGGAGTCACCACAGAGTTCCAAACAGCTGCCAACTTCAAAATTCTTACAAAAAAACTTTAAAAGACAGACAACTCTTTAAAATGTGATTCAAAATGTTTAAGTTTCTGATAGATAATGATATTTTGATATGTCAAATAGTGCTTCAAAGGAGCAGTTACAGCTTAATCCCTTTTGCTTGCATGTGATAATCATCATCCTGAGGTTAAGACTGGTCTTTAATTTCAGATTTATATTCAAAACCTTTGTCTGTTTCTCTACCAACATGAATCTAATTAAACCACTTTCTTTTAATTGAACATTCCCTTTTTGCCAATAAAATAACTGAATAAGGCAATACATCAAAAGCAGGTATGCCCACTAAACTTGAATTCTGTATGTAAGAGCAAGCACTCCCTCAGAAATGGGTATCTATTTCTTTTTCTAACTCAGATTTGCTAGATCAGGTTTTGCATGATTAGAAAACTCAAAAAGATATTCTACATGAATTATGCTTTTGAGATCTCACATTATCACAGCATCTCATTTTTACAAGACATTACTAAAATGTTCTCCACCCTGTATATTAGAATCCTTTACAGAGACAGTCATGTTCTTACCGCCATAAATTTAATAAATCACCAGGTCTATAACTTTCATTTTCACATTTACATTGCCATGTATTTTATAGAGCAATTTTCTTAGTCATAGTGCTAAGATTGTTCAGACTGATATAAATAAATAAATAAATGCAACTTAAACATAAAACTCTCACCTCTAAAGGAATAGCGCTATGCTGTGTCTCCAAAGAATACAATCTACTATTAAAGAGAATTCAGTTATCAGTAGGGTCTCTCTTGGATTGCATCCATAAAAGTTTATTACTAGTAGTATCAGAAGGGCTTTATTATAAGCATTGCAGAAGCAAAGGACAGCATTATGGCTGGGTTCCAGGCAAAGAAAAAGAGTATGAAAAGCCTTATAGTCCACAATGCTTAAATTGTTATTATGAATAACTAGCACATTTACATTGGATTATCAGACATTTTTAACAGAAATTTGAAATACCTCTCTGTCAGCATTGGTCTCAGAGCACAGACATTCCTGTAGAGACCTGTAACTGTAGATTAGCAGTTCCAAGCCTAAGTGTTCCTAGGGACTTTTAGCCCTTTATTTCCAAACAAAACCCTTATAAAGAATATCAGACATTAATGCATAAAAGATACTAGGGCATATTTGAGCAACCTAGTGAACTAACCTTGAATAAATATTTTAAAATTACCTAGAATACTACTATTTCACTTAATCAGCACAATTACGTAAACATTTATAGTAAAAATATCTGAGTGCTTTATTCTTTAGGGAGTGGGGAACCAATGAAGGCTTTAAAAACTATAACTTTAATTCAGTTTTATCATTTGTTTGTTAACATTCTAAGGAATTAGGTTGGCTTCAAAAATAGCATATTAGGTAATTGGAGAATTATGATTCAACTTTTAAAATATATATATACAAATATATATCTATATTCTGTACATTTTATGTAATGTAAAAGCCTCAAATTTTTTACATTATAAATGTAAAAATTAATTTAATTTAATTATATAAATTAAATACTAAATTTATATAATAGTATTTTTATTCAATAAAGTCAATATAGTAGGAGGCCATCAATGTTGCATTAAATAAAACCAGTGACGCCAACATAAATTTTCTAAAATATTTTTTTTTATGAAGACACAGTTTCTTATTCCAATTGTTTCCAAAACATTTTCTTGCCTTTTTAGCACTCACATTAAGGATAGTGGTGGTGCATATGTGCATATATACATTTCTTCATGTGTCCTGCAGAGATAATCAATGTTCTTTAAACTTACTCATAAATTTCAAAAGAAGAATCCAAAATATATAGCAACTGAGAAGTAAAATAATCCACAAAAGCATATAAAGAGAGATTAGGAGTAAGGTTCTCATCTTGCATAAGCCTGACTCATAATTGGTTCTGCTACCACATATGACCCCATGAGCACCTCCAGGAGTGATCCTTGGGCTTGAAGTCAGGAATAAGTATTGAGCACTAGTGGGTGTTGGTCCCAAACAAATACCAAACAAACAAAAAGTATATAGGGAGGCATATGAAGCACAAGTTGCTATAGTTTATGAAGTTCAGTCATTAAGGATACCAACTAAAAGGAGTATAAAAATATTATAATGAATCCATTTACTCTTTGGTATTAATGGCACTGTCCTTGCTCAGAAAGAATGTGTGTCTGCTTGATAACTTGGAGAAATATTTCTCAAGCTGCTGAAATGAAAAGAGCACAGAAGAAGGCGTGTCTCCATGAAGCTCTATTACATTTTCTGTCGCATTTCCTCCCTAGTCATGCAAGAGAGCTGCCTCAACCACTTTATAAGTGCCCTGTCTCCCTCCCATGGAATAAAATAAAGGCTTCAACAGTGATTTTAAGTTATATATGATAATTAACGTGAAGCAGCCGGGGCAGATGGGGGCTTTAATTTGCTTAATGGCTTGCTCAATTATCAGAAAACCAAATATGCCAAATTTGCAGGAATGATACTTCACTTAACCCCACACTGAAATATGCATCATTTTTTAACTGCATGCATGTTCCTGAAAATTTCAAGTGATCCCATATTTTAAACAAAAAATCCTAACCTGTTACCAAAAAAAAAAATTAACGTATCTTAAATGCTGGGTACACTAAATTATCAATCTCCCACTGTAAGGCATATTTTCTCCCACTATAAAATAATAAGATGTAATGCCTGAGAAGAGGAAACTTGGAAGTTTATTTATGTTGAGATATACAGGATATTTAATTTGCTTATGCCAGGGATTTCAAGTTTTTAAATTACCATAATTTGTTTTTACATCAAAAACTTTCTTATTCCAAGGAAAATTTGGCCAGTTAAATGATATAGAGCTGGGTTATAGGCATAATAAAATAAATATTTTAAGAGGCAGGAACTTGCATTGCAATAAAAATGTGAACACACAAGACTTGAAATAGATAATACAATTTAACATGATTATATTTTATAAAATATCAAAATAATCAACACTGGCTAGTAATTCAACATAGGAGGGTATAAAAATTTGTTCCCTGTATTTATAAATACAGAGAAGTCTGAAAAGAAAAGATTTAAACATTTGAATGTATTTAAATTCCCAAAATTACCAAGGCAATAATGAAAGCACTACATAAACTGTGTGTTTTGTATAATTGTTTAGCAAAATATTCTATGAAATGAAAAAAGTTAATTTTATTTATCATCTTTAGTGCTTATAGAGTCATCTATATAAATGAACTCCAAATGCTTTATTTCCTCATACATGTGTGTTAGCCCAGGGAGCAAACCATCTTTCCCATATTGCCATAAGAATGAAATAAAGATTTTTATGTATGTGCTTGGATATGTAAAATGATCTACTAATGTATACAGTGAGTACAACACCTGGTATTAATTATTACCCAATTTTGTTATATACTTGGCCCTAAGATGAGTCTATTGATATTTATTTTCAATAAGGAACCTATTAACCATTTCCTAAGGTGTATAACATTACAATCTACTTCATATATGATCCCAGTCATTAAAATTTATGTCACACAACAATTCAGAATGTTTTTAGATTAAACTACTGTTTCATAAAATTACTAAAGAAAACTTTGTTTTTTAACTTGTATGAAAAGAGGAAGCCCTTCAAAGTGCCTAAAATACAGGTAGGGAGTACATGAATGCAGGCCATAGACACAGCAAGCTCTAAAATTGCTAAGTCTATGTCATAACAATTCTACTCTTGGGCCGGAGCGATAGCCCAGCGGGTAGGGCATTTGCCTTGTAAGCGGCCGCCCTGCCGGCCTGGGTTCGATCCCGGCATCCCATATGGTCCCCAGCACTGCCAGGAGTAATTCCTGTGTGCAGAGCCAGGAGTAGCTCCTGAGCGTCGCCGGGTGTGACCCAATAAGCAAAAAAAAAAAAAAAAAAAAAAATTCTACTCTTAAATTAAAAACAAAAAACTAGAGGGCCAGAGCGATAGCCCAGCGGGTAGGGCATTTACCTTGCACGCAGCCGGCCTGTGCAGACCCGGGTTCAACTCCCCGGCATCCCATATGGTCCCCGGAGCAATGCCAGGAGTAATTTCTGAGTGCAGGGTAGGAGTAACCCCTGAGCATCGCTGGTGTGACCTAAAAAGCAAAAAAAAAAAAAAAAATTAAACTAAAATAAACTTTCTTTTCTCCTTTTCTTTGGGCTACTTTCATCTTTTTATAAAAAAAAATTGGGGTTGTACATGAGGACCACAACTGGCAGCTAGCTACTGTGAACACTGTACCACTTCTAGTGGTGCAATTTTTACATCTGCTGAGTGTTTTTTAAATTGAAATGATGAGAATGGCTACAGAAGTTTGTTTTGAGTTTTGAGATAAATGTAAATTTAGTCTTTGGAGCTAACACAAATCATGGCAGCCACTATGACCATCCAGTATAAACCAGATGTTAGTCACAGGTTTACCCATCATCACAGCATCTCTTCTACAGAAACAAATGACCTCCTGAGAGTGATTATATGAAACAAATATACTTGTAGATCCATCGGGTATGTACTGATGCATCATAGATATTTTAGTTTACCCATTCAACTATTCAACTTGCATTCCCTTTATAACAGTTTTATATATATAATTGGGATGCCATCAGTCATTCTAATAAACTATTTTATAAAAATAAGTATCCACTTAATGGTAGTGTTTGTTGCTGTAGGTTGCCTATAGCGGTACACGTGAAAGGGAATAAATAATTTTTAAATGTATTTCTCCTTAATATTAGATAGACTTCTTGATGACATGATCCCTTTGAGATCCTTTCAGCACATTCTGTTCCAATCATATTGTACCTTGAGTGTTTTGAACTGTGTTATGAAAGTTATCTCAAATATCCCATAACATTTTTTTTCCTACCATTATAAGCAACTTGGCTTAATTAACAGCTTAGAAGTATATGTGAAAAAGTGCTATGAATCAGTGTCTATGTGGCCATATATTTACAGTCTTTGATCATCTTTACAAGGCTTTTCTTACAGTCATAAATATTTTAGAGTGTCTGTAATCTCATCTCTTTAAAAACTGTTTCTCTACTGGCAACTGGAGAATCTTTAATAATTATTTGATGACTATCTCTGTTACTTACTGGTTTCTGTCACTTACAGTTCCTTAAAAATAAATCCTGGAAAAATGCAACTCTCTTAAAGGAAGAAACCCTTTGGTTGGCAAAAGTGAAATTCAACTATTAATGTTTTCTTTAGTTAATTATTTTCACAGAATTGTATCTACAGAAGGATCTTCAGAAGGAAATATGTGTTTTATGTAAATGCATGAAAAATTAACATATATGAACAATTAATATATGTGTATAATTTAGTTTAACCCTAACTGCTCAAAAATGTATGGTCACATGTGACAGCATAATAATCTGCTATAAGTGGGCAACAGTTTATAAAATGTATGCCTCCATTTTAAGTTACATTATGCATGAAAATGCTACAGCTATAAAGGATAAAATAATTAGAATTAAGAAAGGCATTTTAAATTAAAATATATATAAGAGAATCCCTTATCATATAAAAGAATGTCGAAAGTTGAAATGACTCAAATATAATGATATTGGTAGAAAGAAGTGAACTCAAATATCGACTCTCTAAATGTCAAAGTATAAAGAAAATAATGGGCATGAGAGTGAGAGAGGAGATCAAAGGTTATTAGAATAAACAGTTATTATATTGGATAATTGTTTAAAAATAAAGATAAACATAAAGTGCATCAACATAACCCACTCTGATTCTCCTTAAGAAATGAAATGACTATCAGAGAAACTCAATACTTTTCACTGGAGTAAGGAAGAGTAATGCATTTTTCTGGCGATTTTGAAGCTTAAAAAAATAAAAAAAAAATTACCAAAGGCTAAATGTTGAAGTCAGAAGTCCTGTACTCTATGCTCTGAAATAAAATGTGGTTACTCCAGAAAACACCCATGGGACCTCTAAACCCATGAACAATTGATAGAACTAATTTAATAGCTACTTGATACTGGGGACATAGATAACACTCAGCCAGGGATTGCAAAAGAAAGCATCTATGTTTGATTTCACACGGAAATAAAATAAAGAATAAAAACAGTCTAGGACTGAAATAGGGAAGAATTAGGTTTCAGATCTTTCATTATTCTGGGAGAAAGAGATGAACCAATGTTGTCCAGGAAACTAAAATTGCCTCTTAAAATTGAATTTTCAAAGAACTAGTGAAAGCTGAATACAATTGAATAAAGGGCAGTGAGCTGAGGGGAGAAACCTGATAAAATATGGTTTGGGATGAATGTGCTGCAGATGCGCACCTGCTCTAAGTGATGTCTAGTTAACTTTGCCTTGACCACAGTGATGGGAAAGTAATTAAATTGGTTCTTAATTTTCTCAAGTATGTGATTAATTGACATTTATTTTGGGAGGGTGTTACCTAAGAGACCACATCTATATAAACAATGACTTAAACATTTTTGTACCCACTTGGAAAGATGGGTTTGGCTCACATAAAATTGACTTCCAGTTACCATGTCCTCAAAATTAATAGCAGTGGCACTAACAGGTAAGCAAACAACTGATGGACTATGATTAGAATGTTTAGATGATGAGTGCTTTTACCTTTTTCTACACCAATTTGCTATTTGCTGGAGAGAATAATCCAGGAAAGCATTGCTGGTAACATTCAGAATTAGCACATTTTGAGTTTAGATTTTTTTATTTCCTTGTATACCTAAATATTCAACTCTTGCCAAACATTTGTGACATTAATTTTGTGTGTGTGGCAGGACATGGTAAGGGATCACAGTAACACTCTAAGAGCAAGGGTTTTATAAAGCAATGATTCTGACAGAACTGTGTAAAAGGAAGGAGGGAAAAATGTGTTGGATATGGATGCAAAAAATCCGAAAAAATTAAAACAGAAAATTATTGATATGACCATAAAGTAAGGTGAAACAGACAACAAAAACCAAAATATCCATATTAGAGGCACTGCTGGTATTAGTCCTGAAGAGGCCATAAATCTGAAGATACAAGACATGCTGTCTTTCAGGATATGAATTAAGTTAATGTTGGTATATTTCAATTTTCATTTACCCTCTTTAGATTAGGATTAACATTCCACAACAGGATATAGTGAGAAAGGAACCGCCATTCTCTATTGGTGGAAAAGTCACCCCATCTAGCCTCTGTGGCAAATACTATGAAATTTTTTTAAAAACTAGGAGCTGCTTTTAGCCCAGCTGTCCCACTCCTAAGCTTGCACTCCCCAAACCCAAAAATATTAATTTGAAAAATATATATGTATATTTCTGTTCATTGAAATTCTGAGTACAATAGCCAGGGTTTGGAAGCTACCCAAATGCACAACCACTAAGTAGATCAAACAAACTTATGGACTGTATAAAAATGGAATATTATGCTGCTTAATTGTAGAGGCCATGTTTTGTCTTATATATGTAATATATGTTGAAAGACATGCCATTAAAATACAGTAGTGGAATCACTTTCCAGGAAGGCTTTGAATTTCTCTTCATTAGCTAAGCTCTACTTACATGTTCATCTCTACTTGCTTATCTTAATTTTTATTCTTCAATAGACATTTTATGATCACTGCTTTCCTAAGATCATTAGTATGATCACTACTTTTCTATGACGCTGATTTCTTTTAAAATTCCCTCAGCTTGCCAACTTTTGCTTATTGGGACCTAAAGTAGTCCGTATTACTTGGGGCTGGAGTGATCGTGCAGCAGCAGAGCACTTGTCTTGCAGCATATGTGTTAACACTACCATGAGGGCAGAGCCCGGAAGTAAGTCCTGAGCACTGCTGGATGTGGCCATCCCAAAAGACACAAACAAAAATTAATCCGTCATTAGTCAATTACTCCACACATATAAATACCTTAGTCTCTTCCATAGTTTTTTTTTTTGCATTTTCTTTCTATTTTTGGATTTTAGGCATTGTAACTTTTGTGATACTATTTGCTTAATTATTTTATGCCTGGCTACCAAGATCTCATAATCACCAAAGTGCCAATGAGTCTTAAGTCTGTATTTTTCCCTACTTGTTTACTCTTTAAAGTTTCAGGTGAACATTTTTGGTTGCCTGTTAAAATTTTTAGTGGTCTCTTGAACCTCAATCAGGTTCCTTTGGAATTTGTAATCCTAGTTCTGATTCTGTTAGGAAGTTGGTAAATAGCACCACTGGTTACATACTCTACTCAGTATACTTGGTGATCAAATGCCCTCACTATTCTCCAAAAAGTTCTACTTAAGAAAAACTCTACTGACACGCACATTAAGACTTGACTATAATAAGTTTTCATTGTGCCAATGCATAAATGCATATTCTTCTCTGGATAAAGTAGCATTTAATTCCCTATCTCTAGCATTTCTCAGACCACAAACTTATAAACATAAGATATATACATGACACTTTCCATCACAATGACTGAGTATTCAGAGAGCAGACTTCTTTCTTACTACCATGAGATCTTTCATGATGAATTCCACAGCATAAATGCTGAGCAAATGGTTAACAGACATAATGAACCCTCACAATACTCGAATTCTGTTGTCCATTGTACAGAAATGAAGACAGTTACGAGTACTATGACCTGATGCTACAAGTGTTGGGATGGTGAAATGCAGTCTTGCACTGAATAGAAAAAATGTAAATAATTTGCTGGAGGTCCTGTGCCTCTTAGGAATGAACTCCAAAACAGTCAACTACTTGAAGGTGATGTATGTGAGTCTTTTAGTCATTTTCTAAACTTATAGAAAGAAGAACACAGTAATAAAATAATGTATTCTGTAATTTGGACTTGGATTTAGTGCCTGCTGCCATCAATGAAAAATTATGGAAATTTTGAAACCTGTCAACACCACCAAAAAAAAAAAAAGATAAAGGCATTACTAAAACCCCAATAGTAACACATCTTCAGTGCCAGAGTGATAGTCCAGTGGGTAGGGCATTTGCCATGCATGCAGATGACCTGGGTTTGATCCCTGGCATCCCATACGGTCCCACAAGCACTGCCAGAAGTTATTCCTGAGTCCAGATCCTGGAGTAATGGCTGGGCATTGCCAGGTGTGACCCAAAAAAGTAAAAAAAAAAAAATGGTAACACATCTTAAATGTAAAACTGATTTTCTTTGAATTTATTTGATTTCACATGAATCTTCCAAGCCAATTTAGTCATTATTTTTTTAAAGCAGAAATGATAGGTAGGTAAAAGAAGGATTATAGTCAAATACCTTTTTTAAAGACTCCAATCCAAGATGCTACTCATAAAAGTGCAAAAAATAGAATAAGTACACTTATAATTATTTCATTGATTTGATTTTTCTTTAAATCATTTACGAATACTTCACTTTAACTCTGAATTTCTCTAATGAGCTTCATCCTTTTTTGCATTTTAGAGAATTTACTGAAATTAAGGTTGTACTGACCCAACATAAGAACTCCCCATGGAGCTAAAGCTTCCTGCTCATTCCTATGCTCCCTTAGTCTTGTTTGATTTTCAATGCATGTTTATCAAATTGAAATATACACATGTAGCTTTGTTGCCACATAATCGCTTCAATAAACAAGATTCAGGGAGAGTAGTGGTCTACTGTGCTTTTCTTAAGCAGATAATACTTTACTTACAAAATGATATTTTCAATAGAAGAAGTAACCACAAATAGTACTATATACAAAAGAATATGATTGAGATGAAACAGCTTCTTACTAAGCAAACTAACCTCAGGTTGAAGACTAGCCGCTGTTGAAGTGTCAAGTTCCAAAATTTCTTTATCACAAATAATATAGTAGGGTTGCTACCGAATTTCAGAAAATGAATGTTTTTATAAATAATATCAGAAAAAATCAGAGGCATAGGAGTACATTTAATCCATAAGCACAAAGAGAATGCAGAAAATAAAGAGATAATATCTTAACTAGATAAGGAGATAAACAAAGAATGCATTATCAAGTGAATGTGCTAAAATTCAGATAAGCAAATTCTTTGAGAGTCTGGTCTCAACAAACCCAATGAACCCCAATGTCACATTGAGATTTGATGAGAACTCATCTTTTCTTGAAATGTCATAAGGATTCAGCATAGTGATCTAGTTTTAAAAATCAAATTAGAATAAAAAGCCTAATATGGCCACACATTTTATCACTGTTAATTATTAATACTGAGATTAAAAAAGAAAGGCTGAGGGTCCAGTAAGCATACTAATCAGACACTTTTCAGCTAATTTTCCTTGTCAATGTGAATTTTTTCTGCAGCTCTGAGGGAAATAAACACCTGAAGAATAATGCATTTGACTGGAACACTGAATATAAAATGGAAAAGCATTATAAAAGAAAAAAAAAGGTTGGGTAGATTTTGACCTCTGCTTCTTGAGTTACAAAGAGCATAGAAGGGGGATACTTTGATACCAAAGGGTAGTTCCCTACCTTCCTGTCATTGCACTTTCTGGGTATGTGCTAATTATCACCTGTTCTGATTTATATCCCAGGGTTCTCCACAAAAAATGAGAAATCAGCTGAAAAATATTCAAAGTAAGACTATTTTTCTTAGCAGCAGTTATAGAAGGTCATTTACTGGTGATGTGAAATGTTTCGCTTTGTTTTTAGTAGTTCCCTGATTACAAGCCATTTTCATGTCATATCCATCTAAGCTGATAATATCACAATTAGCAATTATTGTTCTAATAATAGTAGTAAATAAATGTATCATAAATCATATAGTGAAACTGTTGCTAATCCTATTTATAAATTATTAGTGACAATGATCTCATTTTATTTATTCTGCCACCCTATGATTATTTGTGATTGAAGAAAATGGCTTTGAGAAATCAGAGAATTAAAAGACTCAAATTAATTTCATTAAATTTTAAAGACAGTTATAAAATACAGCACTCATTCTATTCACACTATTGTCTCTTCTCTGGGATAGTATCATTCTTTTAGATTGTGTGTCTCAATTTACTAGAAAATAGAAATTGCTATAATACCTTTCTGACCAGCAGAGACTGCTTTATCTAATGTGATACATCAAAAACAAAGGGTGGAAGTTTTGAGAAATGCATTGCTAGGTGATTCCTATATGTAAATGTTAATTATTTAACTCTTCAAGCCTATCCTATAAATTATACTACTCACCTAAGTCGTATGGTGTAGGCTATTGTGTTCACCATAGTATGTGTGGTCCAGTATGTACTAATGTGTTAAGAAATGCATAACAATCACTTTTCTAAACACTATGAAGATATTAGTGTGAATTGGCATCTTCCAGAGGTGGAGGCATGTAAATTTTCTGAAGTTCAGAGATATTTCACAGATAAGTGCAAACAGAAAATATTTCTCTAGGCAGACACTGGTAAAAGAATAAAATGGTGAAATTCAACTACATGAAAACAAACCAGTGGCAAGGATGGTAATCTCCTACAGAAAAAAAATGTAATATATTTATCAAGGCATTATTTTTACGATATTACAAGTGTCTGAGCATCTTTGGAAAAGATGAAAAAAACAGTAAAAGTTGTCAGTAACTTGATGACAACATCTTGATGGTGACTGGACTCTGGGTCCCATAAAGTAAAGGAGAGTTTCCTTATTTTATCCCACACAAACATATGCGTGTGGTTTTCATTCTCATTACCCTGTATTGTATAAACATGGCAGTTCACTCTCGAGTAATATTTCAAGTAGACTCTGATTTATTTCAGAAAGTCATGAGAAAAGTTGAAGGCAGATAACAAACTGGTTCATGACAAACAGTACTATATTTTATGCCTACAGAACAATGTACTATAAATTGTTTGAAATATGAACATATGGAGAATGCATAGAATTATTAAATCTCAATTACATAAGTTAGAATATTTAAGAACACTTAAAAGTGGTAAGTTGAAAATATAAGTGTACAACAGTAGTTTATAATTTAATTTTTGCATTATTTCCAAGTTTATATTTTATAGAACAGATGTAATGCCTTCTAGCCTTTATTTAGTTAATATTCTGCTATCATTCACCACTATCTAGTTAGCCTCTTTATTCACTTGTCCCACACTCACTTCTCTGGTAACCATCACCCTGTTGTCAGGATCTAAGGTTTTAGTTATTTTATTGTGTTTTTAGTTTTGCATTATTTTCTTATATTACAGAAAAAAGTAAAATATAAGTTTTTACCACTTCTAAAATATTTTACTTAGCAGTTTCTGATTATTTCACATCAAATTTCAACCAACCATGCTGTGAGAATGACCCAATTTCTTAACTGATTTTACTTATTTTAAAAAACAAAACAAAACAGAACAAAAAAAAACTTCTTAATTTGGGGCCAGAGTGATAGTAAGGTGGATAAGGTGTTTGCTTTGCATAAGGCCAACCCACGTTGGATCCCCAGCATCCCATATGGTACCCCAAGCAAGCCAGAATAATTCCTGAGTACAAAGCAGGGGGAGTAACCCTTAAGCATCATGGAGTGTGACCAAAAAAGCAAAGCAAAACAAAACAAAACAAAAAAATACTATCGTATAAATCAGTGGGTATATTCCTAGTTCTAATTTGTCTTTATGATATATCTAATTTTGCATAAGAATAACTGGTACCTCTGTTAACTCTTACTATCTTCATTTGTTTACATTGAAAGAAAAATTTAAATGTGAATTTTCTAAAGGGAAATAATTTCATTGCAATTAACCTCTTGGTGAAAATATTGTTACCAGGGCAAATTTAAAATAGTACATGGTTCTTGCATAGTTGTTTTTGAGGAAGGCTCCAAAATTTTCCACCCCAGAGACTTCTGTGGTGCCAAACTTTGCACCCACTGAGCCAGAAAAATATTAAGTGTGACTCAGTTGGTTTTAATTTATGCAACACATGTGTTAGTTAATACTAGAATGCACAAGTGTTGTGTCGGTTGAACACAGAACCCAAGAACACAGGCCCAAGAATTTCTTCGACTCTGCAGAGACTCAAAGTAAGTCATCACATCAATATGATAACCAAGGTTATCTTTCTATTCTGGATATAAGGGGAGAAATGCAAATATATTTGTAACTGGATAAGATTTTTTAGAGCTAATTTAAGTCAGTGCTTTATGGATGGTCAGAAGCAAACCCAGAAAAGTGAACATTTCAAACAATCCTAATGGTAAAATGGAGATTAAGTCAACAAAGTCTTTTTGCCTTTGTGTTTTTTGTTAAACATTCTTCATGATCAAGTGACAAATATAAGGTCTAAAAGAGATTAACAAAGACTAAAATGAAGACTAATATATGTCATGAAAGAAGGGGCCAAGATAAAATCTTCACTGTATCACTGTATCACTGTCTTCCCATTGTTCATCGATTTGCTTGAGTGGGCACTAGTAACATCTCCATTAGTCCTGTCACATGCAAGTGTAACCCAAGGGCATCTGCTTGCTACAGAGACAGGAGGAGCCCGAAACCATTCTTCAGGTCATGGAACTGAGGTCCATAATTGTTACTAGTTTTGGCATAACCAGTAAATAAAACACAGTTAGCTTGCCAGGCTTTGCCGTGTAGGTGGTATAGTCTCAGTAGAAGGCTCTCAACTCGAGCATTTACTGATGAAACTTAAAGGGGGAAGATCAGGTTTTCTCTTGGATGGAGCTCTGAGGAACTATAGAGTCTGGATGTTGAGAATGACTGACTGCATGATGTGTGGTTTCTTCTGGCTTCTTGCTAGTCTTACTGGTATCACTTAGAACATGTCTAGAACTGTATACAATGTATAAATGTGAAAGATCTTGGGAAGGACCTTATCCTAAATAAAACACTATAAGTCAAAGTAACAGAAAAAGTCTTATGTATGTAAAAAGTTGGCTTAATTATGAGCAATCAGTTCATTTATTTTTATTTTTTTGCTTTTTTGGGTCACACCCAATTACGCTCAGAGGATACTCCTGGCTCTTCTCTCAGGAATTACTCCTGATGGTGCAGAGGACCATAGGTGATGTCAGGGATCGAACCCAGTTCGCCACATATAAGGCAAATGCCCTACCTGCTGTGCTATCGCTACGGCCCCAATCAGTTAATTTAAAAGAAACCTGTAGCCAAAATTTTGTCTGTAGATAAAAATCTTAACTTAGAAATATAAAATATAAAGAAATAATTAAACTCCACTTCCATAGATTTCTGCCTAGTTGGAATGAGAATAACTTTTCACAGTCAGTATTTCCCTAAAATATGTTTCAACTGAATTATTAATTGAATTGATATTGTAGAAAATTTAAATTACTGTGATAGTTTCACTATAAAATATTTTATCAATATTCAATTTTACACCATATATACATATACTTCATGTTTTGAAATTCATTTTTATTTTTGTGAATTAATAGGTGTTTTCCAATTTTAATGAAGTATCAATACAATCATAATGTTTATCATAATGATCACAATATTAGGTTAATCAATATATATATAATTCTAGGCAAAATAAAATATATTATTGTTATTTTCTTTGAATAAATAATTCCTAAGTTTTTTTTTTTTGCCTTTTTTGGATCACACCCGGCAATGCTCAGGGGCTACTCCTGGCTCTGAACTCAGGAATCACTCCTGGCGGTGCTCGGGGGACCATATGGGATGCCGGGGATTGAACCCAGGCCGGCAGAGGCCAGCCGAATGCAAGGCAAACGCCCTACCCGGGGCTACCCGCCTGGCTTTTGGTCACACCCCATCCAGGGGTTCCCCTGCTCTCTCAAATTAATGAGTTAACTTCCATTCCAGAAACCCCCAAAACCCATATGTTCTTTAAACCCATACATACATACATTGAATTTGGATTCTCAAAATGATAGATATCTAATAATTCCAATTAATTAATTTTACTACAATTTAAAGAAATGATTTTTATTCTCAGAATATATTTTATTCCTCACCAAGCAAAAGAAAGTAGTATAAACCTATTTTAAAGAGAATTAATTTACATAATCTACAAATAAATGTATTATGCTAATGTTTAGAAGTCAGAAAAAATTTTGTAACATTAATACATATCAGTATCTATTTAAATTTTTCTGTGTTAATTTTTTTCACTCAGCATCCATGAAAATGTAGTTTTATAATTAGCTATCCCAATTTACCCAGTTTGCATCATAGCAAATAACCATTACTTCATTGAAAATTATCTTCTAATTTCACAACAAAAATAATTGAAAATAGTTATAATTTCACTGTTTCTCAGAGATTAAAATTCAAGGAAAATATTTGAGGTAATAATAATTAGAAACTCTGACAGTATCCAAAAATATTTTCTCATGGAAAATCCAATAAAAATCCTGATTAAAACTTAACCAAGCAAAACACTGCAGATTACCTGGATTCCAATTAAAGGTGATAAATTAATACTTGACAGGTTTCAATTTCAATTCTATTTATGTTAGAATGATCCATTAATTTCTAAGAAGAAATTACCAAAATAGAGCAATACAATTTCATTTTATGGCAAGATAGTTGTCTGAAAACTTGGACCCAACCAAACTCTTACTCAAATGTCAAATACTACATTTGGATCATTCAAAGTGAATCACATCTCCTTCTGTCATTACCTATAGCTCTCAGCTAACATGAATCACAGCTAGCAGATGATGAATGGTTATATAAGTTCTAAATTTCAAGTGTCAATCACATTTAAAAAAAATCAGAGAAAAATCAGTTATATTTTGAAGGTCCCTGCTGCTGACAGGATTGAAAACATTGGTTAAAAAGTAAGTAAAAACCTTCTTTGTAATTTTTTCCCCAGTGAAGTTCCTGTTTTTCTTTCAAGCCCACCTGTTTCTTAACATTTCTATGAATTGTATTTCCTAGAAAACTTACCACTATATTTATCGTACACAATTTTGCTACTATTTGTTATTCCATCATATTTTATAGGCAAAGAAAATTCTTATAAACTCCTGGAAAACTACAATAACATGTGTTACAATTTCAGTGATACAATATTCTTTTTATTTATATAGTTTATATCCCTAAAAGCTGAGAATTAATTGTGCATTACTTTGCTTAGTGTAAAAATAAGCATTTCTAAAAAACGAATTTGCATCATCAAAGTATTAAACTATAAATCACAGGAATAGTAATGCTCTCATTAAAATTATTCCTTCCTTGCTATTTTATACGTGTTTTAAAAAATTAAACCCAATTGCACACACTGTACTAAAAAGAGTTAAAAATAATTCTTTAAATAAAATAGCAAGCTCCCATCCACATAAACATACACTACCATACACACAGATAAGCATGCTTTTATAGCCATAAAGAAAATGCCCTTTCAATGCTGGGTAACGAACCCCAAAGGGACACCAAAACTGGGAGCTTGATATCATAGCCCCTCGCCCAGTAGCAATGTGAAAAAAATACCTAAAATTTAGTTTAGAAATAACTTTACTTGGGTCATTTTATGCTATATTATTCTTTGTTAAGCTTTGATAGTCATAGTTAAAGTTCGAGGGGAAATAGATTTTCCTCTGAATACCTATGTTCTATCAACATGTCATTACCAAAGAAACTGTGATGGAGCATAAAGTTCAATGGACTTATTTCACTTGGAAAAAATGATAAGCCTAAATCCATTTTGAATTTTCTTTAGAGATAACATTTCTGTGATTTTCCTTACTTCTTTTTTTTGTATAACCAAATCTTCTACAAATTTTTAAATTATCAATTTAGAAAAAAAATTAACACTCCATTATTTGATATAAGTATATTCCTCAGGCATTAGAACATAACTTGAAATCTAGAAATTAAATCAGCTAATAATTTCATTTGAGAATATAGACCAATGTTAATGCTTCAAAACAACTATTTTCCACCTAAATCAATAAATTAAAGTAGGTGTAGATAAGATCAATTGTTATTATGAGTCATCACACAACAGAAAAATAGTATAGTAGAATGCTGTGGCTTTCCTCTCCTTCACAAACAAAAATACAAAAGAAATTACTTAAGATAAAGAGATTGTCCAGTAGGGATTTATGATATACTTTGGAGAACAAAAAGTATTCTTTGAATCCTTTCTAGCTAGCACTTGAATGAAGAGGTTTGAAAATGCATTTCTAAACACCAAAGAAAAGAACAAATCATATAAGGTGTGTTTGTCATTTCCTTACCCAAAGTCCAGATAATTGAATAGAAGAAATAGTTGCATGACAAAAATGAATAGAAGGAAAAAAAATGATACAAGATCTTTCTCTGTTGCTGCTGTTTATGAATTATGCACTGATTTAGTTGTTTTTACATGGCAGGAACTCCTCTGATTTATTTGTTAATGTGTTCATATCTGATAGACTTTTTAAATGATGGTGCAAGTCTGGTGAATATTATCTCTATCATTATGATCATTTATTGGGAAGTGCTTCAGTTGAGCAGCTATTTCTTCAAATAAATAAGATTTAATGTCAGCTGTTTTATTTTGGATTTTGACTAACCTTAGCAAGTCTACTTAGTATGGCTCACTAGTGTGATTATGTGTGTGGATGTTGTGTTTGCCCCTACCATTTTCCATATGCTCTGCCTCACCAACACTGCCATCCGGCGTGGTCCTTTCATAGTTGTCTTCTGGGAGTGGAAGGGCACCCAGTCTTGGCCCTGATGAACTCTTACTGCTTGGTGTTTCTGACTCCTCCAGCCCGCTGTCATAGCAACTCTGCAGTGACCCCTGATGAGGGTCCTGGGGCTGACTCACAACAGAAAACGTCACTCTACGAAATGGCTGCAAAAGAAAAGATTCTGAATGTCACTAAGATAGAAGATTTTACATGATCGTATAAACACATAAGATGACACACATCAAGGTCTATTGACTACTCTTTCAATACAAAATAGTTCATTGTACAGTTTGGTTGACATTTCTCTGGTTCACTGAATTATCCAAGGAAATACTTTGAACTTAGATTTTATCATGGAAGATAATCAAATATTCACTTTCAGAAATGCAGATAAGAAAGCAATTATATTCCTAAAACATGTTGCAAACCCGGCATACTAGTTCCACATATTCTACCATTTCATATTCTTTCATCTTTATTTCAAGTGTTTTTCTCTAAAAATTAAAAAAAAAAGTTAAGTGAATTTGGAAAGCAAGAAATAGTGAATGAATCCATTTTAAGAAGTCTTCATTCTAAAATCTTTGACCATATAATGGTTTAAAATCGGGACTGGAGTGATAGCATAGCATATGAGGCTGTGCATGCTGCTTATCCATAATTGACCCCCAGTATCTCATTTGGTCCACTGAGCCCACCAGGGGTGATCCCTGAGTGCAGAACCAGGAGTAAGAACGTGGCACAGCTCTAATACCCAAAACAAAAATAAATAAAATAGTGCTGTCAATTTATTTGAGATATTAAAGAGGTAATGTATGTAGTGAATGTATACATATGAATTTAAATGCAGTGTTAGGATATAGCATATGTATATATTTTACTCCACTGATTTAAAAAGAACTGCCTACTGACCTTGAGTTTTAAGGTTGGCATTTAGGTAGCAAATACATTTTTCATGAAAATTTTACTTCATCATTTAAAATGCATTAAAAATTTCCAAGAAATACAAAGTAAATGAAAACATTAACTGTGTTTTCTATCATTACAATTTGTTTGAAAAGGAGACAACAGAGTGCCTAGTCTTAAGTCGATTTTTTTTTTTGAGCCACATCTACCAGCTCAGGTATAGGTCCTGTAGGACTCAGGGGACCTTATGAAACAGGGGAAGAACCCAGTTCAGGTTCATGCAGCACAAGCATGTACCCACTGTACTATCTCTCTTGCCCTTAAGTTGCCTTCTTAAAATGCTGCAAACATGCATTCTTTTAGACATTATGATTCAATATGCTATGACATTATCAAATTTGAATAATTTACCATTATTGTAACTATAATAAAACTCCCATATATAAGATTTATTATGGGAACATACTAACCATGCATTGGCAATGTGACTTATGATGAAATTTGAACAAATAATACAGAACTTTTTGCAATATCTGTCTGACATGAGATATTTTTGGCAATACTATATTCATTTAGATTTTATATGATTTGAAAGCAGCATAGAAGTACACATTTTAAATCTGTAATTCAAACTGATTCTTCCTTATAAAAAGTATGAATTATTACTGCCAGAAACTAATGCAAAGTTAAAGAGAGTTTTACAACTTTTATGGCTTAAATACTGATAGTACAGATCGCAACTTGGACAGTCTAAGTTTTTTTTCAATGTTAAGAAGTAGCTACATATGGCACATAAGTGGTGGTTCCCCAGTTAAAGAAAAATATTACTAAGGACAATCATATATGCACAATATTCCTAATATTTATTTTGTCTCAAAAATCATCAATATGAAAGAAAATTATCCATTCTTTAATTTTTTTAATCTTCTGGTAATCAAGTCCAGGGTCTAACACATGCAAAGCAAATGATCTATTTGAACAACATCCCCAATCCTTGCTATTATTCTGTATAATGTTATATACATAGTAGTTCATTCTCCTTATATTTTAGAGGAGTATACAGTCTAAAAAGTAAATACTAATTTGAAATAAAAATTCAGAAGTCTCAGATTTTTGTCACTAGAAATGTTTTCAAAATTTGAACTGCATTACTTTGAAACAACTGCAAAAGACATCAGGCATAAAATGCCCACACGTTACATGGTAAATTATACTTGAAATAAACTATCGTGAGACTGGAGAAATAATA
Organism: Cryptotis parvus; assembly: GCA_021461705.1. NCBI lineage: Eukaryota > Metazoa > Chordata > Mammalia > Eulipotyphla > Soricidae > Cryptotis > Cryptotis parvus. The sequence goes on from JAJIBD010000510.1 coordinate 127,060, forward strand.
TGGGTGGATGTTGCTTGCTATGCATATGGCAGACCCTGATATGATCCCCAGTTCTGTATATTTTCCTCAGGCAATACCTGGAAGAATTCCTGACCCCAGAGTCAGAAGCAAGCCCCAAAAAGAGAGGATTAAGTCCCACAAGCTAAAATAAAATATCACTTGTATCACTTATCTTCCCGTTGTTCATTAGTTTGCTCGAGCAGGCACCAGTAACATCTCCATACATCCTTCACATGCTAGTGTATCTCAAGGGCATCTGCTCCTCCAGGAACATAAACAGCCTCAAATCATTCCATCAGGTCATGGGAATGAGGTCTATGATTGTTACTGGCATTTGGCATATCAAATATGACACGGGTAGCTTGCCAGGCTCTGCCATGCGGGTGGGAAACTTTTGTAGTCTCGTCTCATCTCATGCATTTATTGATGAATACCAAAATAAAATAACTAATAAACTCTCTAGAAATAGATTTCTGATTTACTAATAGTTCTCATGATGTAGTATAATTTGGGCAGTATACCTTATATCTAAACGAATATAGAAATCAATGTGTTTGCTGTAGTTTATCTTATATATTTGTATTTCCCTTTAAGCATATAGTAATTACTGAAAATTTTGAAAGCAAACACTTTAATCTCCACGAATTATTTCAAGTTACATTTTATATCTAATGATGAAAGGTATAAAGCTCATTTTAAAATACTAAAGTCTATTTGCATACTGATAAACAATCTTCATTAATGTTTTTTGGATTAGAGATTTTCTATTTAGAGTAATCTACAAATTTTTTAATTATAATCAAGATCTAAAGTAATAATAATCACATAAAACTCATGAAATATTCCACCCATCATTTTATCATATCAAAGTATTCAAAACACAACACCAGCATTATATTGCAATCATTAAAACCTTATTTTCATAATGCCAAATACATAAAATTCTGCGGTCAAGTTTTTAAGCTGAGCAATATGAATCAAACTAGTATATAGTCCTAAATCATGAAGGATAATTCATTCATGAGTTAAGCATTAAGATTTAAATCTTTCAGTAAATAAATTTTGTTTGCTTATATATACATATATACATATACATTATACTATATATAGTATCAAAGCTGATGGTAGAGAAAATATTTAAATAAAATCTTCATAATCACATGTATCTTTTGAGAAAATAGTTTATATTGGAGAATGTTATGAAACAGAATTCAGGTTATATATTCTAGAAATAGTGACTAGGTTGGGGTTGTATAGCAGTGCTGGCTAGAATATGAGGACAGTTAGTGAGCCTTTTATTTGAACTTTGTGCTTTGGGTCTAAGGTGAATAATGATTTTGGATTTGCAAAAACAAATTGATTCAAAGGAAGAGAATGCAAAAGCTCTAGTGAGAGCATTGCTTTGTCTTTGAAATTCTGAAGCTGTGCTCAAAATTTATTCCAAAGGTTTTGAGTGGCTCACATAAGGGAATCACAAAGAAAAAAAAAGGCCATGTTGGAAATAGCTTATTTTGTTTTAGACAAGGGACTGATAAAATTAAAGGGGTGATGTCAGAGTTGTGATATGAGAGTTTCTTATAAAAGAGAACAGACTGAAGACAGAATTAAGAAAGGTGATCTATGGCACACATAGTCATAAGAAGGGCCGCTAGCCAATTATAAAGTAATCCCAGTATAGCTGATTGGATTCTAATTTCAGGGGTAATTAGCAAAGATTGAATGACCCATAGGATTCAAAGAAGAGACCACAAGAAGAAAAGAAGAAAAAGGAATGGAAAGAAAGTGGGGCAAGAAGTTAAGGCTCATGCATGAGTCTGACCCCAATTGCATGTCTGGCATAGTAAGTGGACTATACTAACATTACTTTTTGTAAGCATTGTACCCAGAGTTTCAATGATATTATAACAATTATACATGCATTTAAGAAACTCAAAATCTTAAAGTTTTATTAAACCACACAAACTGTGCATAATTAGGTTTCAAATTAAATACAAATATTAAAAACATGTGATGTCTGCTTGGGAATTTGAACATTGCAAAGAGAGGTTTAGGGTTGAGAGCTCCAAAAGAGACTTTAGAGATAATATATACTTGAGGCAAGTTTAAGAAACCATATTTAGGATCAGTGCTAAGGGATTGTTTTTTGAAGGATGGGAGCTGGGAAGCTGGTTTGGTAGTCACGGTGCATGCCCTGCATTTGCAGAAGCTTGAGTTCTGACCA